>JANEYH010000067.1:0-17476 GCA_024713555.1 Spirodela polyrhiza | reverse complement strand
GGGTTCCTCCAGTTAGAGCAATTTATCCTAATGAGACGGCTTAAACCAAGATTCGGGATAGTATAAATCAGAATCAAAACCAAAATTAGACTTTTATTCTCGAGTAAAACAAATAAATGATTGGAATAACTACCATAGTCTTACATTACCTAGTATTTGCATAAAGTAAGAGTGGATTTGAAGAGTTTGGTTGTTCTGAGTTCTGTATCTTGTAAATAATTGTACTGATACGTGTCCATGTACTATCATGAGTATTTCTCTATGTTCTTGCTCAAATTTGATAGCAACATGAGATCTTGTTGGGCTAGAACTGCATGTACACCACGAACAAGAGATAATACCTAGATACTTACTCTAGAGCCAGATCAAAGTAAACTTGTGACCTATTTATACCCCATAGGCTTTATAATTGGCAGTCTTATTATCAGTATAGCATCATATTAGTGTTGATGTATGTTTTAAGCTAGATACATGAAATAGATGTTGATTTTTATCAGATTTTAGATAGGACTAGTAAGGGGCTAATTAATCTTTTAAAATCTTCATTAATTCTTAATAGTCCCAAATGATTGGAAATAAGAATTATAGTGGGTGGGAATATCGGACCTGGTGCAATCCCTAAAGACTGTCCATCGGTTCTAACATACCATTTTAGTATATTCCAAGCATTTAAATAGCTCTTCTAGATTCATTGCTCTCTGGGGCCAAACTACATCAAGGCCTAGTTAATTTCGCTAGTATGATGGTTTCAGAGTAGGCCAAGTATATGAAGTACTAAGATGAAAAAAGTTGAAATAACTATCTTTTTATTTAAGCCTATAGCTTACTTATCTTGAATGTAGTGTCTTAATGATAATGTATAGGATTCTTTTAAGACATGACTATAAATATTATCATGATATTGTAATGACATTAGAATGAATGGATATTTCTCCACCTTTGAAATATTTCTCCTTATTTATGTTGATTTATACCTTCTTATGAAGATTTGATATATATCACATGACAAGGTTGACAATCAGCATTGTGGTATAATATTTTATGTTGAGTTTAAATCTTAACATGCCATTAAGAGGTTAAGAACATTTGTGGGGTTAAAACAAAATTATGAGCTCAAGGTCCATAATCACTTAAGGGGGCATATATAAGTGAAAGACTATCCACTGTCCATTTAATATAAAGAAGAGCACTCATCCAATGATGAAAATTAAAACTTAAAGAGAGGCACACCACAAGGAGTAGTCCTCCAAGGGATGAGATTAAATGCTTGAAAAATTCATCTCCATCTAAGGGTTAGAAATCATTAGTAGAAGTACGAAGATCTAATGGTTGATCCTTTAGGTTAATAGGTGATAGCTATTGAATCTTTTAACCTAATCTCTTGTGTGTGAGAGAGGGGAAAGAGAGAGGCGCCATCCTATTTAAGCATGTAAGTGATGTTTTTATTGACACCTTATCATAGTGGAACTTTAGGCAATAGCTACCTTAGAAGAATTTGAAGGATCTCAAGCTCCACATCATGTGATCCACAAGTGTGTTCATTATAAGATCATTGAGTTCCTTACCCTAAACAAGGTTTCTTCCCATGGCTAGGACAAATTGCCTCCTCTTGGTAGGAATTAGAATGGAAATGTGGTGAAACCTAAGTTGATTTCAAGGTACTTGTGATCTCAATGTTGTTAGATTGGAAATTGTTGTAATAAATGTTAGAACAAGTCATGTGATCGTTTTTGTCACACAATATCACTTAACATTCAAACCTATTGTTGCCCACATTTATCGATTGTTTTCCCTTCATCTTTCATCAAAATAGATGAACATTTAATCATTTAGTTGAAATTCCCTTAGTAGACAACCTGACTTATTATTACCTATGAATTCTTATGAAAATTAGAATCAAAAATCAGCATATTATCTTTGATTGAGAGGATTTGAGCTTAAGGACACCTACATAGATCTAACTCATCATTTGGCATTGTAAAATGTTCTTTACCTAACTAGCTACCTGAATACTTGGTTCAGCCATGCCCCATGCCACAAAATGATTGAGAAGTACGACAAGGTTGAAATACATTTTGTTCTTTGTAAGTTTGTACCTATCAAACACAAAGGTCTAAACTTTCTCATTTCAGAAATATAGATTATTTGTCTCTCACATGAAAGATCTAAAGATTAGACAAAATATTAAGGGGGGGTGAATTGATATTTTGAAAATCTCAAATTTTCTTTTTGGATGTTAGATGTGTTAACACATGGGTTAACATAATTCTACATGATTATCTATGTGCAGAATAACTTTTTCTCTCTTCTAACATGATCTCACTATGAGGTAAGAGCTTTTTATACTAATTCGCCCCTCACCTGACTACTTATAGTTTGGAAAATCCTTTTTTATCAATATTTCATTATTTTCCTCATAAATATATAATGATTTTGACGAGATCAACAACTCAAATACTTCAAGTTCGATCTTTGTAGAAATCCAGCCCCTTCCGAGGTAAATAAGGCTTAGAACACCTTATTTTTGCCCAAAATCATTATCCACTCACCACTCAGTTATCTTGAGGCCTATTGAAGAACTTCTTTAAAAGATTCAAACTTTATCTTGATCACTAGTCTTTGATAAAGAAAGATGATGCAGTCTGCTTGCGGTTAAAGCTCAATGATAATAATTCTTGATCGTGAGAGAAATAACTCATATTAGATCAAAGTGGAATCATTATTTTTAATCTCCCTTACTTTCTTTACTTGTAAGGCATCTTCTTCTAATATCTTTCTATATTTTTCTTGAGAGACAAAATTGGAAGGTCAGTTCAAATACTTACCATTTTTTGGAATGCGTGACAATGATTTTTGACTATTAAGAGTTTAATATCTTATTATTCTCTAATCAATTTAATTTTCAATTCAAACTGAAGATTCTTCTCTCATAGATGAATAACTTTTTTGTTTACTTCATCTTTAGATTTAAATATTAAGCTAGTCATTTTCTCCACATAAAAGCTGATATATCATCGTCTAAATTTTCAGTTTGAGACTCACAATAGCTCATTTGATATTTCAAACATTTTTCTTTTTCTTTTAATGATACATGTGATTAATAAGTAATACTTATACTTAAATGGTTAAATAATCATAGATAAATGAATTGAAAATATAATCATCATTTACCTATTAAATATTTGTTTTTAATAAATATTTATCCATACGTGACACTTTACCTATTCATCATTTCACTTAACTTCAAAGTTAGTCATAATGTCACAAGATAAATATTAGATTTATTTGCATAGAATCTATGAATCATTTATCATAATCTTATGAATAATATCAATCATGAGTTATATATTTTTTCATATATTTGTAATATCAAAATCTATGCCCAAAGATATCAACATCACATACATCCCCAATTGTTTTAACTTTTGAACCAAGACATATGATTTAATAAAAAACTCAAATATCTTGTCACAAATGAATTCAAAAAAATTTTCACAAGAGATTAGATATGAATCTTAACAACAAAGGAAAGTGATAAAATGAAATGCAACCAACCTAGACTCAAACAATTCATAGTGTTTTTTGTCAACTTGACATATATTACCTTCATCTAAAAATCAAACCCAACATTTAAGTTAGCTTGCCTAAAGTACAATGACAACATTAACCACTTAATGACTTGCATCATGAAAACATGTTAAAATGAAAGTATCAACCCACATTCTCTCAACAAGGCTAAAGGTGATAAACTATTTTTAGAGAGTTTTAAATCTTGGATGAATAATCAAAGTGCTGCTAACACTATATCTTCCATTTTCAATTGTGAAAAGAAAATATTAAACCAAAAGTTGTTGAGTATAATATTGATCACAAGTTTTCTTCATTGAAATAATCGTTCAAACCTTAGAAACGCAGGAAGAAGTCACACATGATTGCGTTTCATTGTAATTGATTACGTGACCGATTGGGAACAAGAAGGATATAGTCACTTTTTATTGCTGTTAAAATGTAAATTTTAAGCCATTGAGCTCTGAGATATGCATTAGATCTAAACAATTGGCAAACTTTTATGTATTCGATTCACTAAATTGGATGCAACTATAATCGAGGATGCCTTTCGCTTAGTCATGCTTCATATGGACCGAAACAAGAGCTCTTATTCGACAATATTCTGCAGTGCCCGAAAGAGTTTGCACGTCATGCTTGAATGTTACGGACTTGATTCGGTCTGTGAATGGTTTCCACAAGTTCTACCCCTCGAAAGTATTGAATCTAACAAACCAGCAGAACATTCTCATGACTGACTCCTCTCATTGTCAACCCCATACGACAGCGTAACATAATAGGTCAATCGTGATTTTATTTATTTATACCACAACATAACTTTGCATGCAACAACCTAGTTTCAGGTACTGCAGCGAGAAGAACTTGGTCAACTACGCGATGAGGTCGAAGGCCGTGAGCTTCCGGTAGTTCTTCCAAGCCATCTCGTACACAACGGCCAAGTAGAGGTCTTCCGCACCACTGTCCCCCTCGGCGCCAATCACCAGTCGGTAGTTCATTCCCTTCACAACCTGTTGCTGCCCACCAAGGACGCGAGTCAAGGCCAGCTTCTCACCGGAGTCTTTATTGTGGCGCCTCACGGCGAATCTTGGCAGAGAGCCTGGATGTGGGCATCCTCGGGGTCCTCGATAGGCTCGTAGCTCCCCAGGAACCCTGGTTTCCGTGATGCCGCTGCACCATCGTTGGGAAGACTAGCTGGATGGCCACTAGCAAGGGGAGGAGGACATTTTGAGGGTGAGTTGCCATGGCTTGTGTTTTACTCTCTTTTCTTTTTAGTGTACAGAAAGGCAGAGACAATGATGAGTGGGAGATTGATGGCCCATTCTATATATAGGATGAGATCGGATGGAGGAGTGAAGGTTTTGGCATCGTAGACAAAATTGCCAGACAAAGTTTTTGACCTGATGTTAGACTACCGTGTACCTGACGTCGGAAGACTTCTAGCGGTATGGTATCGTTTTGCTGCAGCCGGCGGTTCTCCACGCTAACTTTTCGTCCTGGGCTGTTGTCAGCCGGCTATTTGAGGATTTGCTTCTAAACTGATGGATTGGTGTAGGTGGAGGGTCACCATTTGGAAACCACGGACGACATAGTTGAAAATGACCAACGGCTACCAAGTGATAAAGAGGATATTTCACATGTATTCCTCATTGATGATTTCGTCGAGCCTAGAACGTTGTAAATCCGATTTTTATAATTGAATAAACATGTAAAAATGAAAAGGAATAAATAAACCATAAAATATGCAATGTATCAGATTAAATTTACACTCTATTTTTTAATAGAGCTACTAAGGCATAGCAGATTTCCTTCCTTCCGCTGAGGTCATATTCTATTGACGTCCTCCCAAAGGATCATGTACATAACTATGATCGGTTTTCCGTTCATTGGGTAGATCAAGCCCAGGTCCTCACCTGCTGCTTTAGTGACTGCCCAACTCTATCGTGATGTAGGCTTTCATCTAAAATATTTTTGAAAATAGTCAATTATTAACTCTCTCTCATTGTAAATCCGAGGGAAAATTTGTTTATTTTCATCTTAGCCTTCCCGTATCGATCGAGCAAACGGTGAGAGACGGGAGGGAGTCGAACTAGCTGTGTTCAGTATCAGACCCAAACAAGGACTAGGTTCTGCCTTGTCGAACATAGAAATTCAGCGAGAGATGTGCAGACCAAGTAAATGTACTCCTACATGACCGTAGAAATCTCTGAGTTGTTCGCTGAAACCGTATTTTCGTTCCTTAGGTTGAATTCATGTTTTCAAACTTAAAACCAGGGTCACAAGCGCCTTAGAATATCACGTCCAGGGCTATGAACTGGCCACGGACCCTTCGGCTGGCTGAAGCCATGGTGGTATAATTTTGACGAAATCGTCGTCACATCCACGCACCATACGAGATGTCCCAACGGAGTAAGGATCATACGCGGAGGCCAAACTCCGCGTCCGTGTGCCGTCGCTATGGCGACGGTCCTCAGATATGCTTCAAAATAACGAGCGAAAGTCTGTGGGTGGTTATTTTCCCCTCACACGCAACTTAAACAAATGGAACCGGTGTGGCGGGAACCATCAGGTGGTCATCCACGCGACCGCGGAAAGCGACGTCGAGGACCCACTAATTTCTCGTGGTATACGAGAAGCTGTGGAAGAAAGTCATGGAACTCACAGCGTCCGAACGAATCGTCTAATTGGCCTGGTTCTCGCGTTGTTTCTGTGCCTGACAAATGATTCAATGATCTTCGAAGTCAGAAACGAACGAAAAAGTTATTTTGATGTCAGACCACAGCACAATTTGCCAGGACAAAGTGCAGACAACACGATTTGTGCCCGGAATTCTTGTTGCCTTTCAGCAGCCATATCACAAGAAAATCTACCCTGTGACTCTTCAACGACACAGGCCATATGTTGTTCTCTTGTCAAATACGGCTCAGGCACCTATGAACTTATTTGTCCTCGGCATAGTAAACTACTAATAAGTTTATTCATCAGCGCCAATTGACAGAACTTTTCGTTGCATTCCAAAACTCAAAGAGCTTTTCATCAATTCATTGTTATGTGAGAAAACATTTGAAACTGGATTGTAAACGGTTTGAATTGAGACATTATTTTTCTCAATTTTATCAAAACACTTTCTTGCACGTTCTTTTCCAACTAATCATTGAATCAATTAAGAATTTTTTGGAGGAAACTGATGGGGAATCTTACCGCTCACGAACAACTGCCCGCCCATCGACCGTTAAATCTTTGTGACGCCCTGATCCATCCTTTTCTTGACAGTTCTACCGACCATTCGCCACCCAGTCCGGGGCTAGCGTGGACAGATATTCTGATTTCTGTGATAGAGGACAAGGTATGGGCTTTCTTCCATCGCCATGTTGGTGAGAACCTGACGAAAAAAGTTCATCCCCGCGAGGTAGACTTGACAGAGAAATGGACCTGTACGGGGTGCTATTAACGAGATGGCACAGTACGCCGTGAGGCAGCACAAAAAGGAGTCCGGCGAGTCGCTGGCCCTTACTCGTGTCCTTGGCGGACAGCAACAGGTGGTAGCAGGGACGAACTACCACCGCCTGGTCATTGGCGCGGGGGGGGGAGGGGGGAGGGGGTGGAATGGTGTGGAAGACATCTATCTGGCCGTGGTGTAGGAGAACCCTGGGACGAATTTCAGGAACTCACTGCGTTCGAGCCGATTGTCTAATTCTCTTAAGCTTACGGCAGCCTGCGTACTTGATGAATGATGCCGTTACTTGTAAAACAAAGTAAAACGAAAAACATATAGATGAACTGATCTTCAACGTGTATGCTAATCGTGCCCTCTTGAACAGATGTTGAATGGTTTTAGCCGCCAGATACACCGTCAAGAATCTAAGAATTCCAATTCTGTACGTAGCAGATTCTCTTCTAAAATAGTTTGTCCTTTCTCCGATTTCAGCCAATAGAGTTCAGTGCATTGATAAATTTTCGAAATGTGACATAACATAGTCTTCTAGGTTAGTTTTTGTTGCTTTTACTGCCAATCATGCCAATGGTATCCTGTGCCACATTGATGATAATTTCCTGTGAAGGGATGAGCATGTTGACTGGCTTTAAGGATGCCTCTATCATCGTCCATCCAATTATTAGAGCTTTTACCATTTTTCTCTTCCAGTGAGATATATTGACTTCTAGAATTTCTTTCACATGCTAAAAATAAGATTTATATTAATTTATTTCGACAAGAAATATATATTTCGATAAATTCTTAAAAAAAACAGAATACAGTCAAACGTAGAAGGAAGCCTTCTCAACACTTTCTCTAATTTTTCGCATGTCCTAATATCTTCCGCAAATACTCTCCTTTTTTTTTGGAAGGAAGGAAACACTAGAAAAGAATGCTGGAATAGATTGACCTGATTTGATGGTTTGTAAAAGTGCACGCCATTTGTTTGGATTAAACTTTTCGACATTCCTAAATCGCGAGTTGAAGATTTTCTCGTCATATTACCCTTTTGTGATATCATCAGGAGGTGGGGAGAGACAGAGAGTGGCAGAGAGAGATCCGGAGGAAAATAAGAATCAGGGGCTTATGAGATATTCCATTATTTCGGAAACCATGTCCACTTGAGAGGGTCACCCTTATGAAAATAAGAATCAGGGGTGTTCTGCAACGTTTGCGTTGCGGAACACAGTGGGTCGCCCTTAGAAATATCCCGATCCAATCTTCAATTTATCTCGATTTAACATTTGAAAAGACATGTTCATATCTTGAACACCGGACACGGAAAATCTGCGCATGGCGATTTTCATTCCTTAGCTTGGAGCTCATATGAGAATCCTCGTGAGAGGTGGTGCCAGATGCACAGTAACTGTGGCTTGTACGCACCAACTTCTTTCTGTTTAGGTTTTTCAACAATTCAGAGCTGCAGGTAGACATGAATCTACGATCATAGGTGTGGACATTATGCTTTCAGGAGGTTGTTAGACAGGGGTCAAGATTACGAGCTGATTCCAATTGAAATTGTCATTACATAACAGCATAAAACATTCGTCTTTCAGGTAGCGTAGTGTATTTACAGAAATAGACGCTTGGGTTTGAGGATCTGTGGTAGACAGGGCCTCCACCAAATGAGGAAGGGAAAGAAGGAACATCCAGGGGGTGCTATCTGTTCACGTCCCTAATGGAACATGGTAGAGGGGACAGAGTATACGAAACCGCCTGTGGCGGAGGTCATGAAAGGAGAGGAGAAAATGAAGGGCATGAAAATAAAGAGAAAGTCGGAAGATCAAGGGCTTCATTGGACACCCACCCTTCGTTCAGAGGAAAGAGGTTCTAGGAGTGGAATCTCACTGTCAGCACGATGCAATGCTGTCCTCCGAGCGTACACGCATGGAGCCACGTAAAGAACGGCGAAGGTTTGTGTGCGTCTTGGACGAATGGCGATGTCGGACAAAAGCGAGATTTATAGGAGGCATTTTTGAATGCGCGGTCTGCACAAGTTAGGATGGCGCGACACAGTGTTGACATGTCACGAGGTGTGTGGAGCCCAAGCGGCTTGCGCATGAGCATGCACGGCTGGAGCGAACGACTCTACTGGGATACAGGGAGGTGCAGAGGCTGTCGGCACAAGTGACGGGGGCGCAGAGCCGTGCGCTACCGAGTGACGGGGCATGGCACGAGGCAAAACGGGTGCACGTCAAGGGCAAAATGAAGTTAACAATCAGGGTGGTTAACCTCAATGATGGGCCCCCACGATGTGGCTAACCTCGCCAATCCCTTCAAGAAGATGGCTGCAACTGAAAATATGTATAAAGATGTCACTCCTAAAGAGTAGTTTCAATTCCCCCATCAGCAGCACATATTCGTGAACCCTAAGGTGGTCATAATGGTCATCATATTTTTTTCCTTCAGCTGAAGTCAGCTTCCAGAAGTAAGCCCAGTAAACAAACGCGATGTAGGATCATACCTACAATGATGATCCGGTTTTCCGTAGTTTGGGTTGGTCAAGCCCAGGTCCTTGCCGGCCGAAGTAGTGACTGCTGAACTATATCGTAATATTTAAGAGATTTTTATCGATAGTCCATTCTTACCTCTCTTCATTGTACCGTATGTCTGAAAATTTATTTATTTGGTTCTTAGTTTCCTCGTAAGGAGTGATTAAAGAGTGAGAGACCGGGAGCGAGTGGGAGGGAGCGAGCTATGCTGAGTATCAGATACAAAGGAACCACAGGTTAAGTCTTCTTAATGAAGAAACTCGTCGAGAGATGTGCGTACCCGGCCAGTGCACATACAATAATATTACCGAAGAAAGCTTTCAGTTGCTCCCGGAGAATATATTTGACTTCCCCACATTGAAATCATGTTGTAAACATAAAATTGAGCTCATAAATGGCTGCGGGGTGTCAATCTTGTATGGCTTGAGCGCAGCATATGCATGATGGTGTCATGATGGAGGTGTGGTTCTTTCGATAGCTTTTCTGGGGAAAAATGGTATCGTAATAATTTTTAACTGACATAGTTAATAACAATTGTTCTTCTAATGAGTTGAGCGATTATTTCTGCACAAAAAAATTTGTATTGCTCGTGAAAAGGCCATAATTTCCTTTCCAATCCAAAGATCAACACGAAAATGAAAAACTTGATTTCCAAAGTCGGGTTCCACCAGTTATAGCAATTTAACCTAATGAGACGCTTAAACCAAGAATGGGGATGGTATAAATGAGAATCGAAACCGGAATTAGACTTCTGCTCTCAACTACTTAACAAAAAAGCATAAATAGTTGGAATGACTGCCAGAGCATTAATCTCGCCTAGTACTTCAGACAAGGTGAGAGTGGATTACCTTTCTGAAGCGAAAGGTGATCAGGGAAGCAACACAAAGTAGTTTGAAGAATTTAAAGCAATATGATTTTTCTATGGTTAATACATATTTTCATAAGTGGTTAGATAGATGCATATCAAAAGTAAATTTTTAATTCTCAGAAATGAGTGTTTACTCATGTATATTATTAGTGAATGTTATCTTAATCTAATGTTCTTTCTAGAAAGGTTTTTTGTTCCGTATTCCGAGATTATAATAGAGAGCTCGAATACAAATCATCCATCATCCACACTTATCTTTAAAAATGACAACCAAGATTATAAAAACTAATCTACTCCTTGACTCTTCCAAAAGAGTTGAGATTTAGAAACTGTCAAAAAAATTCATCGAAGGATTTGGTCTTGCGCATGTTTTGGAGAAGATTGTCATTATATTCATCTCGGCTACATTAAGAGCTGTCTGAAGAGTTCATTGTTCTCTATCTTGTAGATAATTGTAACATGATACATGTCTATGTACCATGATGAGCATGTATGTTCCGCTCAAGTTTGATAGCAACATGAGATCTTTGTTGGCCTAGAATTGCACTGTCAGTGAACAAGAGATTATACTGAGATAATTACCTAGAAAGCCAGATCCAAGTAAACTTGTGATATATTTATAACTTGTAGATTTATAATTGGCAATCCTATTATCAGTATAGCATCATATTAGTGTTGGCAAGGGTTTCAAGCTAGGGGGGTAATTAGTCTTTTCAAAAATTTGTTAATTTTAATATTCCTAAGTTATTGGAAATAAGAATTATAGTGGTAGAGAACATCAGACCTGGTGCACTCCCTAAATATTGTCCTTCTGTTCTAACATACAATTTTAGTATATCCATTAAACCCAAACAATTTTACAACTCTAGATATTCTAAGTGTTTAAGTAGTTCTCCTGGATTCATTGCTCCTTAGGGATAAACTACATCAAGGCCTAAATTATTTCTCTAGTTTGATGGTCTGAGAGTAGGCCAAGTATATGAAGTACTTAAGTGAAAAAAGTTGAAATAACTATCTTTTTATGTAGGCATGTAGCTTGGCTTAAATGTAGCGTCTTGATGATAGTGCATAATTATTCATTTATAAACACAGATTGCTGTGTCAAATAGGACTCTTTTAGCATATGACTATAGAATACGAGACAGAAGGTGCGAATGAGGTGAAATTGTCTTGATTTCCCGCCGTCTCTTTCGCTTAGAGACTGTTCGGAAAAGGACGAGCAATGATTTCAGAAACCGAGGTTTTGTGTTGCGAACCAGAGAGCGTGTCTCTAGAATCCGCTGATGACGTGATGTCCAATTCAATGTTGTCACAGTGGCTCTAGAAACCGTTGAAGTTCTACCGTAGATATTCCCCGGGGTATTTGATCCTGAGGGTAGTGACGTTCATATTTCAGTTTCAAAA
Organism: Spirodela polyrhiza; assembly: GCA_024713555.1. Classification (NCBI taxonomy): domain Eukaryota; kingdom Viridiplantae; phylum Streptophyta; class Magnoliopsida; order Alismatales; family Araceae; genus Spirodela; species Spirodela polyrhiza. The sequence continues at coordinate 5,673 of JANEYH010000067.1, read as the reverse complement.
TCGGAATTTAAGGGAGAATAACAGCCCCGTCCGTTTTTTGGCTCCGGTAGAAGAAACAGTCTGTAAAAGAACAATGTGCCCTGTAACAAGGTTAAATATCAAGGTTAAATATCCCCAGTCAGTTCTAGTATCTTATCGGATATGACTGATAATGTGATCGGTTCTGAACAATACCTCAGATTGGTATATTTCGGTAAAATTTTGACCTTTAATTACAGTTTATCTACTTCGGCTGAATGCCTTGCAAAAGTTTTACATATTCTATTCACTAAATAACGAGCATCTACCGTCAAGCACGCCACTAGCCGGGCCATGCTTCATATGGGTAAACCCCCAGTTTAATATTCTATACTTTCCTTATTGCCCAGCCAAGTGCGGGCGTCCTATCGTACTTAATGTTGCAGAGTTAAAAGATTAGGGTTATGAGTCCTGTCCTACTCCCGAACACATTCAAATTAGCAAGCAAGCACAAGACTCCTCAAATGCCTAACCCACACGTCCGCGTAACTTGATGCGTCAATCGTGATTCTATTGTTTATATACAACACCGTAACTTCGCAAGTAACCACCCATTTATCAGATACAGCGGCAAAAATAACCAAGTTGACTGGGGGATGACATCGAAAGTCGTGAGATCCGGGAACCTCTTCCCAGCCTTCTCGTACACAACTCCCAAGTAGAGCTCTTGCGGAACAATGTCCGTCTCGGCGCCAATCACCAGCCAGTAGTTCATTCCCCTTCCCCTCACCACCTGTTGCTACCCACCAAGGACGGGAGTCAAGACACGGTCCCACCAGAGTCTTTATTGCGCCTCCTCACGGCGAACTTGGCGAGAGCCTAGATGTCGGCATCTCGGCTTCGTCGATGGGCACGTACTTGCCCAGGAAAATTTAGGGCGTTATGACTGGAGATCACATTCTTCAAACTTTTTGTGAATTAGAACCATAATGGGGAGTTGTCGCCATCCATCCTAGTCAGTGTGTCTTGCTTCGTATGGTTCCGATAAAACTTGGATGTGTTTTTTCTCGGGATGTCCGGTCGTAATATAGAAAGTGTTACGCTCTTCAATAGGGTTGGCTATGATTCGTACTGTCGTTCCGAATGGAACATTTATTAATGTACGCAATAAAAGGTTTTAGTTAAGGATTCTTTGAACGCTCTACCGGAACCGACAACTGAAACAAATACATCATCCAGGATTTTTCCTTATTCTCCTGACCGACCACTCCGCAGGTGACAGCCCATTTATCAGATACACCAGCGAGAAGAATCTCGCCGATTACGCGATGATATCAAAGGCCGCGAGCTCCGGGAACTTCTTCCAATCCTTCTCGTAAACCACGGCCAAGTAGAGTTCTTCCGTACGTCTCTTACCCTGGGCTCCAATCACCAGCCGGTAGTTCGTCCCCTTCCACACCACCTGTTGCTGCCCACCGAGGACGCGAGTCAAGACCAGCCTGTCACCAGAGTCCTTATTGTGCCGCCTCACGGCGAACTCGGCGAGATCCTGGATCGGGGCGTCCCCGGGATCCTCGATGGGCTCGTACTTGTCCTGGGACCTCGGGTCGCGTGAGGCCGCTGCGCCGCCGTTTGGGAGGATTAGAAGGGTGGCCAACAGCAGGGGAAGGAGGAGGGCATTTCGAGAGTGAGCTGCCATGGTTACTCTTTCCCTCTCTTTTCACGTCTATAGAGGAAGGCATACACAATGATGTCAGGGGGATATGGAGGAGCCATTCTATATATAGTCGGGGAGAGTCAACGCACCGACCAAGCCTTGAAGCCGTGGACAACAGGAGGAGCCGCACGAAGTCTTTGACCGAGAGATGTGTTACAGCATAGGTAACCTAGGGAAACCAACAATGATGTTAAATGGTTCATCTGCCGACGGAGAGTCTTCGCCCTAACTTCTCGTTCGGGTATTTTTAAATCCCCCTGGTATTGGAGACTTGACTGTTAAACCGACGAACTGGCCCTTATGGTAGAGGCACCGCCGTCGGCAGACTCGGACCTGGTATTTACAAGCATATAACAATTAGAAAATATTCGTAGAATATCAAAAAATATTATCAACGGTGTTTCTTGTGCCGGGTGAAAAATGTTTTGTGCAGTTTTTCATACTTGACCGCTGTGTAAAAACCGAAAGGATTCATCTCAATCACTCAGTATACTTTCGGCTAAAAATAAATTAGTAGAAGTGAGTTTCATAGTTTAATTGTCTGAGCGACGGTAAACATTCAGGCTCAAGAAGCTAGTCTGGTATAACATCGTTTAAAGAATTTTTCACGTAGCTTGAGAAGCTAGTTTTCCTTGTTCATGTTAATATACATTTTACTGTCAACGCATTCTTTATATGGCACGTAGAATTGCAGGAAAAGGTTTTCTGCTGTGGCCCCTCTCAACGATATTACGTGGAGAGCGCAGTTCCCGGTTAGATCTACTTTCGTTACTGCGATCGATATGAAGTGTTCCACGGCGCTGCTTAGAGTCATATCAATGTCGACGTTCCACACGACAGAATAGCGACGATTCACTTTCGCCAACATTTAGCTGGCCGAAACGAACATAACTTTTATTTTATATTTTTCCTCTTGCTCAAGACAGCTTCCCGGCATACGAACGAACCGGCAAAGCAGAGCGCTAAGACACGCCATACCCTTGGTCATGACCACCCTCTTGACTACGCTGGATTATAGGCATTCGTCTAAGAGATTTTGCAAAAATGTCAGTTCCTAACTTTTTTTAAATGGGTCTATTTGCATCTTAGTATTCCTGCTAAGTAGCGAGTGAAAATGAGAAACAGAGAGCAATTCAGTAGAAGGATGCTATAGAGAGAACGATTTAAAGAAGCCCGCGGTTCTGCCTTGTTGGACGTGGTAACTCGCCCAGAGATCTTCTGACTCGGTTAATGACTTTACCGGACCGAACAAACTTTAGATGTTCCGTCATAGTATCTTTTGTTCCTCGCCCCGAATCGGATTGTAGACATGAATCGTAATATGAAATTCATTTAAATATCATATCCAGAACTATGATGCGGTGTTGAAATCGTTGGCTTGGTCAAGTTCAGGTGATAGTAATTTTGGCCAAGTCGTTTCTATTCGTGCACGCAATCCCGTTAACGCAACGAATACCGAACAGAACGAGGATCATACCGAACATACGCGGAGCTGAAACTCCGCGTGCGTGTGCCGCCACTTTTGCCGGAGTCCTGCACCGGGCTCGAAACTAGTTAACTAAAATCTCTGTGTGCCGAGTTTCGCTGCTAGCGGAAACAAACGAAACCGGTGGGAGAAGGGGAACTACCGCCTGGCCATTGATGCGACGGGGGACAGGGATGTGGAGGACAGTTACGTTCCCGTGGTATACGTGAAGCCGTGGAGGACAGTCAGGGAGATCACAGCGTTTCAAGTGATTGTGTGATTGTGATTGTCTTACTCAGAGGAACGTGGGTCTGAGGCCTATGCTTGGAAAAGGGCTACGTTGCACCCTGCATCCAAGTAAAGTTCATTTTACTCGTTGGCCTGGGGCTAGCTTTACAAAGCATCCATTCAGTTACAAAATCATTTACATAAATAGAACTAAAGAAGAGTAGGGTTTCGATTAGAGAGTTTTATTAAATTAATCTAGCCAATCCCCTAGTCATATCAACCGAGTTATCCAAGTGTCGCTGAAAATTCATACATCCGATGTGGATACTGTTGACGTTAGCGTTGGCCTCCATGAACGAAGTCACAAAATCTCACAAAATGCGCGCTCATTAAAGCCGATTAACCAATTTAGGGACAGGATCGTTCGGAAGTCATGATCTCACATGAAAACGGATACCTTCAAGGCTTGAGATTTTTCAACCGTTAGATGCTCAATCAACAGTTTGTAAACTGAAAACATAAACGGCAGAAAGAATTTCTCCAGATTAAAAACTGAAAACCGATGCCCTCCGTGTAAATTATACAATCGAGATGATTTCAAAGTCGAGATGCTGGATTTTAATTATTTCTTCGACGTCAATGAGATGCACAAGGTCTTTCAAGCTGTGCGGAAAAGTGGATAATTCCCCTTGTAGGGAAAGTGCCTATGGTCAACGGCTGGAGAATTGTTGTAAATCTGATTGGACTAAAGTCTTGAAACGCACGTAAAATTGATATGTATACAGATATAACTGCTGAACTGCTTAGAAAAAATATCCACGACCGTTTTCAGAACTTGAATACCCCATGTTATATAAAGGTACTGAAGGAGAATCAATACTTTTGAATGAGAGTGTCCATGGATTTTGTAGACAGATTAAGCTTATTTGGTACGTTCTCTTAACCCTATCACAGCATTGCGGACCGATCAGACTTCGTAGTCCTAAACATAAAATCAGGTTGGGCCTTATTCCAGCCAAGCCTAGTCGTCGGCCATCCTTGTCGAAACTAGAGTAAGTTCCAGATTTCAGCACGTTGAGAAACATGGTACACTAACCAAACTAGGAGTTGCCCGGGTTACAATTCAGACGGACATTTGGAAAGCACGATAACGCAAAGAATGGAAAGCGCGAGAGAGACGGGAGTCAGATAGAGAGAGAGAGAGAGAGAGAGAGAGAGAGAGAGAAGAGAGATAGAGAGAGAGATGGACGAGCTGACGTGTATGTCGGATCAGGTGTCACGGACGCCAAAGTTTTCATTGATGAACCTGATGTCTCCAACTGGAATAATCTCACGGCCTTACATGTTTGATAGTTTCATCAACCTATGTAATGTTTTCGGAGAGAAAAGACCCACAAGAATTGCTGTAATAGCATATGATTAAAAATCAGCTTTTAAAATGAAGGCACAGTCTTATCGTTCTGTGCAACACTGTTGAAGAAACAAGTTTGAAATTGAAAGAGAAGCCCAACACCAATGTTCTAATAGCCCTGACATTTTGAACTTCCCGAGAGGATACAACTGATCCCATTCATGGGTTTAACCAAAACGAACAGGTGAGCGTCTCTCCATAAGGCGCTAACACTCGTCAAGTTTTAGTTGGCAGACTTTAGGGTATTCTGACTGGAAAATCGCATTGTTCAAACTTTTATGAATTAGAACCGTAATGGGAGTTGCCACCATCCATGCTAGAAAGCGTGTCTCGATTCGTATGGTTGCGCCACAGGTTGCATCTATGTTTTCTCAGGAAGTATAGCCGTAATATAGAACACGTTACGCCCTTCAATAAGATCGGGTATGATTCGTATTGTCGTACCGAATGGAGTACCACTTAATGCACGTCATAAAGGTTGATAGTTTGCGAATTATTTAACGGTCTACCGGAGCTTACAACTGAAACAAATACATCACTAAGAAATTTTCTTAGTCACCTGACAAATCACTTCACAAGTAACAACCCCTTTATTAGATAAGGCTGCAAAAAGAGCCTAGCCGACTACGCGATGAGATTAAATGCCGTGAGATCCGGGAACCTCTTCCCACGCTTCTCGTTCACAACGGCCAAGTAGAGGTCTTCCGCACCGCCGTTATCCTCGGCGCCGATGACCAGCCGGTAGTTCGCCCCTCTCCACACCGCTTGTTCCTGCCCACCGAGGAAGCGAGTGAAGACCAGCCTGTCACCAGACTCTTTATTGTGCCTCCTCACAGCAAACTCGGCGAGATCCTGGATGTGGTGATCCTGGGGGTCGTTGATAGGCCCGTAGTT
>JANEYH010000066.1:0-18075 GCA_024713555.1 Spirodela polyrhiza | reverse complement strand
TGTGTCTGCCGCTTGTCAGCAGCAACTTCCATGAAGCATGGATCACTGATCTTGAGGAAGGGGTTAACGTCTCACGAAAGCTTCTTAAATGGTATTAATGGCATTGACCATTAACCTTGCCACCTTCGTACATGTTTTCGCTGGTCGATTCTCCTGAATTGTTAGAGATGAAAGTCCAATATAGACTTAGCGTGGAAGCTAGAAGACATAAATGAAATGAACAACTCACAATCAGAGACACAAAGATTTACGTGGTTCGGAGGTTGGCCTCCTACGTCCACGGACGGCGATAAAAAGCTCCACTAGATGTAGAAGAAGTACAGAATATCACTCCCTAAAACCTAAAATACAAACCTCTAATCTTGGCCCTCAAAGAACTCACTAGTCCCTCACCAACAAGTAAAGATTACTTTGTTAGAAACTCACTCCCAACCCTCTAGTACCCTCTGGTCACTAGTGCTACTATTGAGGTACTTCATATGAGATGAGAAGAGATGGCCTCTATTTATAGCCTCCTAGAACTGCCTCCGGGAAACATACCAGCGACTCCTCGGAAAATGTGCAAATGATTTCCTCCTTGAAGTTGGAATGGTTTAGCTGAACCGTTTCCCTTCGGTTCGGCCTGCCCGTTAGCTGGGCTGTTGATAAGCGTGAGAGTCGGTCCACATCGTAAGCCGTTTCAAACGTCTCACCTTCTCTCTCTCTCTTCTCCGCATTTAATGCGGTCTTCTCTGCTGCTGTTTGAGCTGATGTGGCCTTGATGAGCCACGTGCCCAACGAATGACAGCCTTGGACAACTAATCTCACATTGACCAAATGCTCATCCTCACCTTGAACATTCGTTTTGCAGATACCATGAAGCTTCTCCACTTCCGTCCAACTCCAAGTTATAAACTAACATTTATATATATGTATATATATTGATCCAGAGGTTTGGGGGTTGGGGGTGAGAGAGAGAGGGGCCTGGTGGTTGGCTTAAAAACCTTTCTCCGGTGCACCTTCTCCGATGGTTCCGACGCCGTGGAAGCGACCATAAAAGAATGAGAGGAGCACGACGTTCCTCAAGAAGAAAAGGACGCTAAGACGCTCGAGATGATCCGATACGTAGGCCCGGTCGTTCTTCCATTCCCCTCCTCTTGCTCTTCCTCTTCCTCCTCGTCTCTACCTGCACCGCTCAACCCCCTCCTAAATTCCGCTGCAGCTCCAAGTCCAAGTGCCAGGCCTTGGCCGGCTGGGGCCTCAAGGGAGACCACCTACGAGGCGATTAGGGCCTCTTCCAAGTCGAATACATGTACGACCTCCTATGAAGCCAATAACCTCGACATGGCCACCCCGGAGTCGACCAAGGTCCCCGCCAACACCACCATTCGGATCCCTTTACCTGTGCCCTGCACCACCGGGATCGGGGCCTCCGACAGCAGGCCGATCTACGGCAGTGAACAAGGGTGACTTCCTTGGAGACGATCGCCCGGGAGGGGTTCGGGGGACTGGTGACTCACCAGCAGATCGCCGCCGCGAACTGCATCGCGAACGCCTGTGGTCAACGCTGGGCAGCGGCTCTTCATCCTCCCGCAGCTGCGATCAGGTGGACTACAACATCGGGTACACTTGGCTCACGTCGAGAACGGGAGCACTTGGCGAATCTCTCCAGCATGTTCTGACGTCGCAGGCACGCTTATCAGCCTCAACAACATATCCGACCCGAAGAATCTGCTCGCTGCCGGTCAAGTCCTCGATGTGCCTCTGAGTGGTGATTGCTATATCCTCGCTTCTTATCTCTCAAATTCATTTCCACAGATCAACATTTGGACGGTGTCCAATTACAACCTGGCGGCAGCTTGCTTCACCCCAGAGAATGTCCTATTCCCGCGAATTTTATCTTTGTTCTCCCCAACGGCAGCTACGCCCTGACGTCCGCAAGTGCATCAAGTGCACTTGCAACAGCCCTGCCACGGAGTGAGGACCCATCTCTATCTCTCTTTCTCTCTCTCCGAGCCCGCAAAATAGATCCCCTTCTCCTCCTTCTTCATCTTTTGTCACGGGGTAGGACATGAAGACCTCGCTCGTGTTTCTTCAGGATGTCCTTATCCCGCTCTTCTAATATAATTGAGCTCTGCACGCTGAAACGCAATCCCGAGGAACAAGTAGAGTTTTCCGAAACTTTCGGCAAGGAATGCAGGGCCACCAAGTGCATCTATGCCGGCTACAACGACCCCTCCATCTTCGTCACCACCGTGGTCAGAAAAGTTATGGGCTGTGGTGTGAGTTGCACAACTTGGCCGCTTAGGGGCTGTTCCTCCTTTTGTTTCTCTTTCACGTGGAGATACTGGCTCGACGAGTACGGCGGGCTGACCTAATGCTAACCCTTCCCTCCCTGTTTTCTGTTTTGGGAAGATCAAGGTTTCTCTTCAGAACCCTCAAGACCCTCTGGAGCTCAATGCTTGGAGCACGACCTTCTTCGCTGGCCTCGCCTTCTGCTTCTGCTCTTCTGGAGCGCGTCCCTCCTCCCCTTCGCTTTCCTGTAGGCCACCTCGGAAGGACGAAGCCTCGACGGTCATTTGAATAATGACACCTGGATTTCCGGCTTCTTCGTGGGCTCTGGACTGGTCTTCCGCGCCAATGTGTTCATTATTTAGCTCTCCAATTCGCGTGACGGGCACGTCCCCAGACCGACGACCGTGATCCGATATTCATCTTCACCACCCATCAATAACAATGGAGCAACAAGAATCACAATGGATGCAGTCAGAGACGCCCCATCCCACAACAGCACGGATTTGCCCTTAACCCAATTACATTCTCTTGCGTTATTTTACATATTTAGAGTCTATTATTAATTAGCATGAAAAATTAAATTCATTACCGGAAAGAGATTTACCTACTCCACTCAAAATCAAGCGGCCATTAATTAATTTTAATCCATTCAACAAAAGCGATGGTTTTTACGAAACCTTGCGCACTATATTTAAGTTACACGCAGAAAAAAATCACTTAATCTGACAGCATAACAGATGGATCATTATGTTACTGGATGGACTTCCTTGGCTTTCTACCATGTAGTCAGAATACATGACAATTCTTGAAGTTCTAAAGGAATTCTTATGGATCAAATAACTTATCAAAAAACTCAGGATTGATCAAGATAGAGTTCCATTACACTGCAACAGTCAGAGTGTCAGTTTTTTGGCAAAGAATCAAGTGTATCGTATGAAGAATAAACAGGTCGACATAAAATTTATAAAAATCAGAAAGTTAATAACTACGTGTGATATTCTTTGACAGAAATTCATACTAGAAAATATTGTGGACACATAAACCAATCCAGTTACATGACTTGATCCAACTCTCAATATGTTATAAAGGAGAAACAACCTTACCCTCTCAGAAGAATCTAAGGACCATACCAAGAGACCTTGAAAGTGACAAGGATAGTTGCAGTGGGCCCTAAGGGTGAAAGGCGTGTGAAAATGAGAGATGGGAACCAGCTCCCTCTTTATGTTGTGTTAAGGGGTGCATAATTGTAGTCTCACATGAGCTGAAAGGGGCTAACATATAAACTAGAAATATAAACTTTCCACGGTTTTCTTCATTGCATTCTCTCTCTTTCTCTCTCTCTAATAGAAGTAAACACTATTGTTTGAACCACAATTTTTTTCATTTGTTCAAACTTTGATTTACTCCTTTCAGTCTTATTTCTTCTTTGTTTGTTGCTTTCTTGTGTGATTTGATGAAATAGAAAGAGAGGGGAGAGGGATGATCTATGCATGAGTGAGAGAGCACAGCTAGGTTACATGCCTTTTTTCAGTTTGGCCCTCCGCCTTTCGCTATGGGTGAGAGGACATGTCAGGGCATGCCTTCCTCCATCTGCAACAGGTGCGACTATCATGTTGACGTGAGTCATTATTGTATAATAAATCACGCAAATTTAAGAATTTTATAAAACTAGAAAGGACCAATTGCAGCCCCTCAGGCTGTCACTGAAACAGAGGTGTGCTGGATGGTGAGTCGTCTCGGGGAGCCGTCCTCAGAGCCGCGCAGCGAGAGGCCCTTATGACATCTTGTACGCTCTCAGAGGTGGTGACCTGTCTCTCGGCAGATCGTCCTCTTTCGGCGACGGCTTATTCGTCGATCAACCGAGATGATTTTTCGTTGAGTTCGTGATGTTTTGTCTTAGAATCCTACACCAATTTTGGCCACGATGCTCTGCGAATCGCATTGACTAAGTTTTTGCTAAATTTTTGATGATTTTTGCAGCTTAATCGCTTTCTAGAAATTGCGATTTCTTCGCCAATTGTCTACCTACGAGAGAGAGAAAGAGGGAGAGATGAGATAAGTACTAAAATGCCCTCAATCTATGACGTCATAAAGATCATTTTATATCAATCATTGAGGGACATTTATGTCATTTATAAAATATGCAGGAAAAAGTAAGGCACGGGGTTTAGTCTCACATCGGTTTTATGAGCGAGTTTCATGCGGATATATTACAGTCACTTCTTTTCCCATCAATAGGTACAAATCACCCGCGTGTGTACAAACACTCCTTGCCCCATGCTTGGCTGGCCACCGGTGACGTGGAAGGGGAGTGACGCACACGTCAGCCGCTTGAGCACCTAGCTCGCGGTCCGCTTCGCCAGCCGCTTGAGCCTCGAGCTCGCGGTCTGGTCCTTAGCCGCTCGAGCCTTGAGCTCGCGGTCCTTAGCCGCTCAGCGGCTCCGCCCGACTGGGCCTCCGACCTGCTAGCGAGCTCGGTTGGTCAGCGGATTTTTTTTTTTGTTTTTCCTTAAATATATATTTTTCATTTCTCTCAACAAAATAAAATTATAAAATCATGTAATTAAGCAAAAATTCATATTAATCAACTAGAAATCACTTTCACGATTTAACATAAAAATAAGTCTATTTATCATGAGTTAAGACTAAAAACATCATCAACTCATGATAATGAAGACTTATCACATGCTCAACTCGTTGATGGGTTTCACCGTCTCACTAGGGCTCACCCATTGCTCTGTAAATCTCGAGTATATTCTATTTCTATCCATATATTGGCAGCAATATAGTAAGTTTCTTCAACTGATTAATTACGTAGAGAATTGTAAAACCAATAGTGAGTAGAATTTGGGCCTCATTGAAAGTTGGTACCTTCAATGGGCATTGTAGGTTAAGCTATTTTAACCTCACTAGATGAGCTTAGTGAAGTCAAATCTGGTCATTTGACGTGTAATTACAATTCTCGGCACCACCATTGTTCTAGTTGTCACTTGGAACCAAATCTTCTACCCAAATGTTGAACTCCTCCTCTATGCCTGATGTGTTTTGTGGTGTGGTGTTCTCTGTAAGTCTCAGGAGACCAAGACAATGATCTATTATTTTTGTCTGGTTAGAACCAGTTCTACCTTTCCTTATTTTATGGAACCAAGGTAAAAAGCTTCCTCAAACTGATTCATCCTCCTCTCTCTGATGCAGGACAAATATGATTGACACTAATGAAATATGTTGGAAACTAGCTAGTTGCGTGATTGTGTGACTGTGAGAAGACTATAAGAAGACCATTTTCTTCTCAGCCGAGGACAGAAGGATCGCCTCCAAGCCGTCATGATAAAACAAAGCTCTATGTTTCAAAATCTCACTACTCTCCAAACAAGGAAATCATAGCCCACACAAATTAATTACCTAGCTCCACTTGGCTAAGTTTGATGGTGGTAAATAATTAATGAGGAAAATTGATGAAATCAATATACACATTTACTAGAGAGGGTTGTAAGGGGACCTTGGGCATTTGTACATTGGGAAGTTGAGGTTGAGGATTATTGGAGAAGAGTGAGTTTAACACGGATCCAACTAACAATTAGTTGGCGAGGGGAAGCCACCCCCTCGTGGGGTCTCGAGCAGCACACCAAACCAAATCTGAGCGACGATTGATGAAGGGCGCACAAAGGTACACGTGATAGCCATCGAGGACTAAAAGCTTACAGATGGTAGGTGGCCCCAACATGTCCTCTACATGAGGGATGCCCGATCGTGAAAGACTGGAGGAATTGCACTGAACACCCGCTAGAGGGGATTTGGTAGCATGCAAACGGTGACCTGACAAAGAGACAATCAACATGATGTCGAATGCTGTTCACCAACACAGCGAGAGGGTACCCAGGCAAGTCCACCGCCTATGGGACATTCCGGGTTGCAGCAAGAAGGAAATGGATTGCATAGATATACACAGAGAGAGCTTGCCACGTGCAGCCCGTGATCTGATGGGAGGTCGTCGGCACGACGATGGGGGTGTGAGGTTGGCTGAGGGATCATCCGGCGTCCCTAGAAAGAGATATGGTGGGTTGGACCTTGAAGTAGGTCAGACTTGTGTGATGGTGGTGGCTGTAGGTGGCGGCGGTCACAGATCTCCTAGGGCATGATCTTAAGAATAATCATTTTCTCAATCCAAGATAAGCCACGGTTCATAGAAATCTTAGGCCTATTTATAGGCCTTGGAAAGAAGAAGAGGATTACAACAAAATCTAAACAAAATGAACAAAAAATAAAACCTAATAATAAAAGAAATTCGGATCCCCAATTGGGTTTGATGGCGACGATGTGAGATGGCTTCCGGATGATGTGGCATCCTCTCGATGTCATGGTCTTCAATGATGTGGCACACTCTATATATATATATATATATACATCTATCTATCTATCTAAACAAGATTGACATGAAAAGTGGAAGGACAATGGAAGAGATGAGGAGAGAAAGGGGATTGACCAACATAGGTGGATGGTTAATGTCAGTCTTTTCTTCCACGCTTTCTAGCATCCCAGAGATTAGCATAAAATGATAACAAGAGCAACTAATAGTTTCATAAGGAAACAAGAAGACAGTGAGGACAAGGATGATATGGTCTGCTAGCCTGATGTTTCCTCCACTCACATTGCTCTTCTTCCTCCTTGTCTTTACCCATGTCCGCTCAACCCCTCCTAAATTCTAGTGCTCTTCCAACTTCAAGTACCAAGCCTTGGCCGATTACTTTCCCCCAAGGGAGAGGACCAATGAGGCCATCAAAGGCCCTTTGAGGTAGTTCCATCTCACATCTCTACGGAGTTAATGGCCTTAATGAAACCACCTAACCTCGACCAATGATGACTCACACCCCAATCATCCCATGAACAATGATTGTCAAAATTACTCTAAATGAAGGAAGGATCAACAAAAGTGATGATTGCTCCCATTTATTTAGTGACTTGCTGTCCTTGGCACCACAACAAATGTCCTGAAATGGAAGGATTCACTCTATTACTAAGTTAATCAGCGTAAGATTTTGTTGTCTCATTAAAGAGGCTTAAAATCAACCTTCAGACCTTTGACTTGGGGAGGATGACAAATAAGGTTTTAAGGATTAGTTCCTTACCTTACTTGATTGCAAGATCCCATTCCCTTGGCTTGGGTTGGTTGGAGGACCCTACTACTCCCGATCTAGAATACTTTCCCAATGTAGGACGTGATGATGAAAAGACTATATTACCCTAGACAAGTGACATAGACTTAACTCTACTAAGGATCTACGAATTAAAAGAAGGTTCACCGGTAAGATCATGAAATCCCCAAGATTGAAATTAACCGGATCTATTATAATTAAGAAATCTAGAATAATTAGGGTGCTCCTAGTCAATAAACCGATTAGCTACAAATCAAGTAGGTTATCACTCTTCACTAACCACCAATCACTAAAATGAATGAACCTATCTATGGTTCACACAATGACAATTTTGGTATGAAAAATACTCAGGTGAACAAGATATTTTCTATTATGAAAATGAAAGGTTTAAAGATAACCTTGTCAACAAATTAAGTGATTGACTAGAAGAGGGGTGCCGGTTGAAGTTGGATGATGCATGACCAGTGGTTAATCCACCCTATGGTGAAGAGGGGAAGGAATCAATGTGGGGTAGGGTCCTATATACAACTAGTGAGGCCAACTCGACTAAATGTAAGTAGGTGCTGACATGCAAGCAATGCTAACGGATGGTTGTTGGGGCATCACCACAAGTGCTGGTGTAAGGTGACCTTCCCGTCCACATTCAAGTGGTGAGGGCCTGGTGCTATCGGGATGTGGCCTTTGTGCCTGAGCTGAATGACCACGTCAAGTCTTGTGTGAATGCGAGGGAACTCGCATCTGTCGAAGCCCCAACCCATCCACCAGCTAGACCCGATGGCGGGGAACTAGTGTGGGATGGCATTGTGAAAAAGTAAGAACTGAACCAAGTGAGAGATAAAGGCTAACCTATGGGCCAAGGCCTAGTCGGTCGTGGCTGAGTGGGAGGAGCCCCCTACAAAAGCAGGGCCGATAGTAGTGGGCCGGCACGAGCCCAGGTGGTGGTGGTGAGCATCACCGCAATGGGGCAGCGGGCTTCCGCTGCTTGTGACAACATCAAAGTGGACATGCAAACTAGTGTCACTGGGATACATGCACCCTGAAGGTTGCTCCAAGTAGGGCGTTCAGCACATGCACATGTGCACTGTTGGGGTAATGGGAGGGTGTGCGATGCCAGTGCTCGACGAATGCCCGATGGGACCGAGGGTGGGGGGCATGGCCGGACGACTCAAGGTGCACTGGTGGGATCCCTGGTCAGGCTAAGTGGTCAACCTCATGGGCTAACACGGCGGCACGGGAGTAGGCTCGGGGGTTCACGAGCACGACAACTGCTGCCCATCGGGGCATGGAGCGTAGTGTTGGACATAGGCGAGCGTGGTAGGAGCATGCCGTGGGCAATCACATAGGAGCAGCATGTAGGTAGTGCCATAGTGAGCAACCTGTGGCCTGAGTGGCGATGTTGGAAGTCAAACGGTGCCCTCCTCCCCTCAAACTCTCTATCTCTTTCTTCCTCTTTAAGTAAACTTCAGCAAACACACATCTAACTCAAAACGGCTTGCCTTGGTAGTGGGTCTCCACCCCCTATATAGGGGACCCACAAGGGCCAAGGTGGAGGACCACGCGAGAGGCCCAAAATGCCAAAATCCCCCCCCACCCCCAAGTAATACACATAGAGTCCTAGGTGGGTCCTCCTCTCTCAGGCTTGGACGAGGATGGCCCAAAAGAGAAGAGGTGAGGGAAAGGACATCAACTCCTCCAATTGAGCCCACATGGTATGGCCCAAAAGGAGGGGGAATAGGAAGAAAAAGAAAGCAAGGGGGAAGCGGGCCTTCCATCCCACCATGGACCCAACATGGGCCTAGGGTGGAAGGCCACCCATGTGGAAACGTGACAGACCTTGGTAGTTCACGGATGTAGGAAAAGAACAACAAAAAAAGACATAGGATGGAGAATGTAAGGCTCTTCATGTGATGTAGCAAAACCTTGGGTCCTTCATCCTCACTCAAGCTCTACAATCCGGTTGAATGCATGGGGGTGGGGTCTCCTTTGTCAGCTTGCGCTCGTGTTGTGATGGTGAGGGGTCCCGTTCGCACCACTGGACCCCACTTGTTGACTGTTGACGATTTTGTTGAATGTTTACCTATGTTGACCATTGACTTTGCAAACCAACTTTGATGGAGGACAGGTGTGAGTGGTTGGGTTGTATTGAAGTGGACCGATCTAGTCTAGAAGTTATGAATAACACAATTTAGGGCTTTTTTTCGAACCCTAAATGTTGGACAAAAAAATGGGGGATGCACGAATGGAATGTGCAAGTAGAGGGAGGAAGGCAGTGGCAGCAGTGGACGGGGGGCGAAGGTTGGGATGATGGTAGAGGCAGCGGTAGAAAATGGTGATGGTGGAGTATGATGGATGAGGAAGGATGGAAGGTGGAGATGGTGACAATGCCAAAGTGGCTGATGGCAAGGATGGATGGTGGCGCCCAGGACAACAACAATGGACAATGGTGGACATCAACGGCAGACAACAAATGTTGGTGAAAACTGGTGGCAGATGGTGCGGACAAGTAGTGAATGTTAGCTGTGGCGGCAATAGTTGGTGATGGTGGTGATAGATAGTTCACCCTCATGGCCCTCTCCTTGTAGAGTGATTTGACCCTCACAGCCTCCCTTACGAAGCGATGACCCTCATGGCCTCTCCTTGTAGAGTTATAAGAGGTAATTGATGGACTTAAATCGTTGGTAATAAACTCCTCAAATTTTATATTTATAAACCTTATCCAAATACATGTATATCTTAAATATATAGTGGATTAAGATTGAACTCAAAGAGAATTTTGAATTAGCTGATATATATTAATTAGTGATGATATTTTGATTTATTTACTCTCTGAAATTCAGCAAAACCACAACCAAGAATTTTCAAATGCACGAGGTTTTGATTGGAATTAACTAGGATAAAATAAATTCAAAGGAATAAAGTGACAATTATTCCTCCCTCTTGTTTTAATGGATGTGGGAAGGAACAGCAGCCTCACACAGGGTGTGTCTTTGGTTGATCCTCTTCTTGTTGTACCAAGGGAGGAGACTCACGATTGTTGCCGGCACTCGTTACCACTAGACAAGGTGGGGGAGAGGTGAGCTAACCCACCTATGGTGTTGCAGGTATGTGGTGTCAAGGGAGAGAGGAGTAAGCCATTCCACAATGGGGAGAGGGATGCACCAAGGGAGGAAGAAGAGAGAGAAGTGCTAATCATAAATGAGGAGAGGACTGTGGACTCTTTGGGCTTGTGTGCCCTATCTTAGACCTTCAATTTTCCCCTGCATCTTACAAACATTTACAAGTAAGTATTATTTGTAGTTTTAACCTTTTATGTTCACATATTGCATAAATGACATTAATCACATCATGTGTCATGTAACATAGTTAAAATTAATTTCCTTGTCATTTGTTTTGATATTCATTCTTATAGAAAATAGGGAAATGATATAATTATAAACTAAAGTGTGAAAATATGTAAGTGAAGTATTTAATATATAATTATCATATTCCTATATTCTTTAGGCTTTAATCATTAATTATATTGCTCTTTTAACATGATAATTCAGGGAATTATCAATAACCCTTAATATTTTATTCTTATATTCTATGTATATTCTTTGGGCTACGAGGTTATTTATAACCTCCAAGAGAATAGAAAAGAAAAAGTTTCATGGAAGACTAGTTACTATTTAATAGGCTTGGGCCAATGTGTAGCAAACAAGGAGATGCTGGCTCACTTCAATTCCCATCACTTTCCCATCCTTTCCTTTCTACTATCGCCATCAGCCACCACCACTTGCATTGCCATCACTTTAGCTGTCGTGCCTGTCATCACCCTCCCTTCAATTGTCGCTATCTGTCCATTGCCCTCTCCACTATCGACATTCGCTTCCCAGCAGCCACCACATGTTTGCCACCATCCCCCTTCATTGTCCACCAATGCCAACCCTGTCATACTACCAATGCCACTACCAACCACTACCTCTTCACCACCTAGCCACCGACCTTCATCCTCACCTCTTGTCAGCACTACCTCCACCCTCTTCCTCTCTCTCCGTTGTTGAATACCATCCCCTTCTATAGTTTAATCCCCAATTGTGGCCTAACATCATCTGGCCCCACTTCCACCAGCCCACTAACACCATCTGCTTTAGCCAGCTGCAATCCAAACCATTTGGCAAGAGCCATCCAGCCACCTAAGCCAAGTCAAGTCACCCCTTAGCTGCAAGCTGCTACAGTTGGATGACTTGGTCATTAATAGTCAACAGTCAACTAGGACATGAATGGTCAACAATCAAAGGTCAAACATATCAGTCCGATCAAATCTTATTTTCAAGGTTCAAGTATATCTTTCTATTTCTCTATTTCATTTGTTCATTTAATATACTTTCTTACTGTAGTTGCCTAAAGATTATAGGATAGCCATTTTTTACACAATTAGTTGATTATTAAATCATGGTATTAAATATTTTCTGATTTATAAAATCTTTGAGCATCCTACACCAAGTGGTTTTCTTAAACTATTTAATCCTTTCACATCCACTCCGCATCAACCAAGGTCCCAGCCAATATCACAATCTGATCCCCACTTTGCACATATAGTAAAGTGATTGGTGTATCTGACTAGCAACTAATTGTGGTTTGTGAAGAATGATGACTCCCTTGAGGTGATCACCTAGGGGATCTTTGGCAGGTTGGTGACCTATAAGATTGTCACCACAAATCGCATAGTAAATGCCTCTCTAATCAACAAGGGTGGAAGCTTTTATCCCCTCCCCTTCAACAGCAATCAAGTGCACTTGGCTCACATAGTGAAGTAGGCGAGTACCCCTAGTAGAGGTCTCTAGAGAGTTCTAGGTATCACAAGTATCACTTATCAACCTCAACAATATATCCAATCCCAAGAATCTGCTCACGGGCCAGGTCCTTGATGTTCCCCTAAGTAGTAGACAACTTGCTTCTCATTTGTTCCATAAGAGGAGGGGATGGAGGTATATTGATAGAAAGGGAGAGGTAGACACCTTCATGGTTCATTATGGAATATCCACACATGCATATAGATCAAAGAAAGGGGAGAGAGAGAGAGAGAGGTTAGATGAATCATGCTGAGGCTCAAGTATGTTCATGGAATTTGCTCAGATTGACTTCAACACCCTCACTTGCAAAGGTGTTGGCCATTTTTGACCAATGATAGACACATCAATGATTAACTTTCCATAGAAGAATCTTTATTTATAGTAGTGGCATTGACCAGCATTCCACAATCACCTTTGTAAATGTTTTGATTTGTCAACTATTGTGAATGACATTCCTTGGATGATAGACCAACTGGTGACCAAATTCTCTTCTCACATGACATCCAATAATGGGTACTAGATAGCGGCTTCTCCTTTTACGTCTCTTCATCTTATCAACAAAATCACGTAAACCAAACCCAAATGTGTGTATCTTAAGAGTGAGAGGGAGAGTGTGAGAGTGTGTGTGTGTGTGTGTGAGAGAGAGAGAGAGAGAGGAGTGTGAGAATCATGCTAGTACTAAAAGACATATTAATATATAACAAAAGACACAGGGTGTGACATCCTCTTGTGAATCTCGATTGCTTCTTCAGAGCTTCCAACATCTTGGAGACAAGCATGAAAGGTTAACAAGAAAACTAGTACTTTGACAAGAACAAGTGACACATGCAATAAAGACAAAGATGATATACTCCGATGGCCTGGTGGTTCTTCCCCCCTCATTGTTCTTCCTCTTCCTCCTTATCTCTACTTGTGTTGCACAACCTCCTAAATTCTGGTACACCTCCATGTCCTTGGCCAGGTATGTATTCCCAAGGGAGACCACCTATGAGGCCATTAGAGGCCTCTACAAGGTGTGTTCAATCTACGATCTTTATGGAGCCAAATAACCTTGATGAAACTATCCTGACCACAGCCAAGGTCCCCCCCAACACCACCCTCCAAATCCCTTCACATGTGCCTGTGGTAATGGATTGACATCTCAGACAGGCAGCTGGTCTATGTTGTGAAGAATGGTGACTCCATCCATGCAATTGCTCAGGAGATCTTCGGTAGTTTAGTGACCTACTTGCAGATCACCTCTATGAACGGCACAATGAATGCCTCCCTGATTATTGTGGAGTAGTGGCTGTACATCCTCTCCCCTGCAGTTGTGGTGAGGTGGAACACTACAATACAATATAGTTGGGTCACATAGTCAAGCTTAGGAGTACTCTAGTAGAGGTCTATAGTGAGTTTTGAGTATTGTAGTCATCACTTATCAACCTCAACAACATGTTTTTTATTTATTATTTTGTGTTCATTCTTATCGTATTGTAATTTCAATGTTCTAATTTATTAACTATATCCATGCTATTAATAGTTTTAAATTGTAGATAATAATTAGATGAATGGCATACAATATACATTGGACTATCAAGGTAGAAGATTAATTTGTTCAATCCAATTGCAAAAATATATTGAATGCCATGTACTTATTCATTTAACTTGGACAACTTGGGCTCTTCACCAATGTGACACCAATTAAGAACAATTATTTGCATTAATTACATTAAGTAGATTTCAAATTTAACCCAATGTGATTCAACCTACATTTAAATAAATGAAATTAACATTACTCACCGATGTGAGATTGTTATGCTTATATCTAAATTGTGAAATGATTATATTTACATATTAAATATAGAAAATTTAAGTACCTAACAGTACTATACTTATAGGCTTTCATGTATGTGTAATTAGTTTCATGTTCATTTAACTAATAGTATATTATTTCATCTACTTATGTAGAGTTATAATGGTACAATTGTTAACTATAAAGGTTATTTCATGTGAGTTGTTTCTTTGCATCACATAGAGGGGTTAAGGTAACAATATCGAATGACACAAACTTCTTAGAATGAAAGAAGCTTTACTATTTTAATTGGGTCTAATGGATTTGGAATTATGCTTTCAAGTGCCTACTCTTACATCACTTATGGCTGAAAGTAATGCGGATGCAAAGATTTTTCATAAGAAATGAGAGAGATCTAACAGATTGTCCTTATCATTCATGTTACAACATATGCCTAGAGATATCAGAGATCATGTGACTTCTAACACTTTAACAACCATTCAAATGAAAATGATAGAATAATAATTTGTTGGTGTGACAAAGTCAAAGTAGGTGCCTTGTTTTAAAAGTTATTTTTCATGCGTAGAAATATATGGGAGTACTCATAAGACTTTTTAGTTTATTACATCTTTACAGACACTATTAGCTGAATATGACCTTTTAAAGTTTCTCACAATGTACATAAGGATGAATGGTCAATTAATGATCTCATGATCAAGTGTGTTAAAAAAGATGACAGGCAAGCTGCTAATCAACTGACAATATGAACACCATGAATATGGTAACTCACATATCAAAGAAGCATGTATTAAAGGGAAAAGATGACCAAGAAATCTTTAACTGAGAAGCACGAATTAGGTGTGGCTAAAAGCTTTATCTTTAGAGTTAAGTATTTCTTTTGTAAGAAAAACATGGTCATTTGAAAAAGAATGCCTAAAGCATAAGAAATGTTTAATCAAGTAGAATTTAGGTAATAAGATTTATGTCACGAGTTATGAATCAGATCTAGCTTATGTTTCTAATTTGAGTTTGTAGATTGACTTAGGTGTAATTGTGTAACTTTCAACCACATTGTAGGGGTTTCTAATAATGTGGCCTCTAACTAAGTGTAAACTATATGCCGTCTCGAGAAATCGGATGCGCTCACACGTAGAGTAAGTGGATGATTATAGAATCACCTTGAGTCTTGATAAACTTTACTTTTGGAAAATATATTTATATTTCATCATTTCAACAAAATTTGATATTTGTTATCAAATTAGTTAAAGACAACTATCACGTAAGTTTGGATGCATTAGTCATTTCTTTAACTAAATGAAATATTCCCATTAAGACTAATATAATTGATAGATTATTTAATCTTAATATTTCTGAAAATATTTTTTAGTTTGCTCTAATAAAATGAATAGAGCTAATGATAACTTTATAATTTTGTGGCATAAAAGGTTGGGGGACATATGTCCCAAAAGAGGGTGGACATATTAGTGAAAGAATATTTTTGTGATATTTAGATTTCACAGATCTCAATACCTATGTTAATTGTATCAAGACAAAACAACCAACACATTTAGGAAAAATATCATAAATGTAAAGAAACATTAGATTTGATTCATACAGATGTATGTGGATTCTATTATCTATATTTTATGGGCCAATAGTATTTCTTAACCTTTATCAATGACTACCAAGATTTATATATCTTACTTTATCATGATAAATTTAAAGTCTTTGACATGTTCAAAGATTTTAAGAAAAAAGTAGAGAAAAAATTACGAAAACCTATCAAGATAGTCAAATCAAATACATTTGGTGAAATGAGATTCATTAGTTAGAAAATTCTTCTCTTGCTCTAAATCTAAAATTTTATAATTACATACCAAATTACATGCCTCACAATGTGTACAACTTTTATTCAAGAATATGTTTAATCTATCAATATTATTACAGATTCATTTTCTATTATTGGTCACCCAATAGATGATCAAGAACTAATTATCATAGTACTCATAGGACTAGGGTCAAGTTATGAAGCTTTATTACAAGTTTGACTACTCGCACATAACTTATCACTTTAGATGATGTTCTTGCACATTTAATAACACATGAAATAATTATAACATAGTATCAAATCACTCAACATACCAATGAGTATCCATCAATCAACCTTGTGAATAAAATTGGGCTACCAATAGAGGATGTGGTCGCAATAGAGAGGATAGAAATCTGGTCATGGGAAGCAATGTACCTGATGTCATATTTGTCTTCAATTTAGGCATCGTGGCTTGGAGTGTGGTAAGTGTTTCAACAATAACTTTCATTTAGTTTCACTAATGTTCAACTCTCATGACAAGACCAGCCATCAAATGACTATCACACTCTAATTGCCTACACATCCACATATGGTACTTCACCAACATCATCTAGAGGATATACACTTGGAGAACCCTCAATAAATAGTTCAACAACATGGTACATAGATAGAAGAGCTACTCATCATGTCATTCTATATTATAACACACTAATTGACACTATAATTTACACATGTTTTTGACAAATTATATGTCAAAAATGATGAAGAGTATACCCATCTCATCTCATTGATCTTCCATATTTCACATTCCTTCACACTCCCATAAGTTAAATAATGTCCTTCATGTTCTAAACATCCACTTGTAATTTACTTTTAGTTTAAAAAGCTTACCTGTCAATAATGTCTCCATTGAGTTCTACCCATCTTATTATATTGTGAAGGAATTGATGTCAGGAAAAGTTCCTCTCCAAGGATGACTTAAAAGATGATATCCACTACCTCCCATATTCTAGTAAGTACCAACTAGTTGCCTTGGGAACATGTCTCTTCTCAATATGACATGTTAGATTAGGACACTCAATTTTTCAGATCTATGTAACATCATCTAACAATCCCTACCTACTACTCATCATCTAGTCAATCTCTTTGTAATCATGTTTCTTCTCAAAAAGAGTCATACGCTACCTTTCTAAATGTCTTCTATAACTTAAAATCGTCACAATTAGTTCATTCTAATTTTTGGGGATGCTTTGTAGACCAATTTCATTATGAGTTCTCTTTATTGTCATTTCATTGATGACTACAATAAACATATCTAACTTTTTCCTCAAGTAGAAAGTGACATTCTTGATATATTCATTTTCAATTCCAACATGTCGAGTCAAATGTCAATTGTCACTAAAATTATTGCCTTATGTAATCTGATTAGGGTAGAATTTCATCACTTCATTATGTCTCAATGTGACATTCACCATTGGGTCTCTTGCTCTCATATCCTGAGTTGAACAACACAACAAAACATAAATATTGAAAGGCTCAAATTGCCCTCGCTCTTCTACATAATGCCTCTATGCTACATCAATTTTGGGACGAAATCATCTCTACAGTTACTTGCCTCATAAATCATCTACCTACACCCATCCTTCAAAACCAATCCACTTACTATTTCATTTTCAAGATACAACCCAATTACCCATTTCTTTGTACCCTTGGTTGTGTTTATTATCACATACCTTACGTTGCACACAAGCTTACCCAATGATCTGATCTTTGTCTTTCTTGGCTACAGCTCCTTACATCTTGGTTTTTATTGCATCTCTATCTCTACTTGGGCCTTTAAATTTTTTGACATGTTATTTTCGATGAATTTGTGTTTCCCTTTGAAGGTTGATCAGATATTCTATAGATATCTATTTCTCCCTTGAGTAGCTTCGTATTCTTGGACCTTTTACACTCACCTCTCTACCTTTAAATGGCCCTACATTAGTAGATGACACTTCGACTTACTCTCATATTGAGGCTGCTCAAGACCTATTTACTATGGAAGCCCCAGGACTGGCACTGGGGTAGACGAAGGGGGAGACCTTGCCGGAGGTCTGCGGAGGAGAGAGCCCCTCATCAAGTGAACCCATATCTCCATTGGACCCATCTCCCTCTCAAGACAAGTTTGGTACCTCCCCACCAGTGCAAACTAATTTCATATGGAATTATATGAGGGAATAGAGAGAT
>JANEYH010000065.1:0-20571 GCA_024713555.1 Spirodela polyrhiza | reverse complement strand
CCTCCTGTCGCCCCTATCCTCCCCAAACCCATTCCTCATTTCTCGTTGTTGCCCCGCACTCTCTCTCCTACTTGGCAAACGTGGCCCCCGACCCAAGAGCATTGACGGAAACTAGCGTCAATGAGGAACTACAATGCTGCTGCTGGGGTGTCTACAATGAGTTTGAAGTGTTCTTGGCGGACTCCACCTCTGTTGTTGTGGCTTCTGTTATCCACTTGGGGGAAAAATTAGTGCCAAATAAAGCACCTGTGTGGAACCAGCCGTTTTATTAATGTTATTATGCATTTCCTTCAATAACCGTCAATGTACAACAACGGTATGTGCAGCTCACAAAAGAAATTTCAACAGCAAACGACATCACCAACAACTCCTGCCTCCTCTCTTAGGCTCCTGTCATCTGTCGGCTCGTACCCATCAAATTGCCTCGATCCTGCAATACACGAGAGAGGGAGAAGACGAGCCGAGCCAAATGCTCGATCCATTTGGGAAGAAGAGGCAAGACTCCGTAGCTTAGAAGCATGGCGCCGAAGAGAAGCGCAGAAGGAATCAGCGTCGACCTCGGAAGCTGGAGCAAGAACTGCAGAACGAACACCTGCAGGAGAGAGCCGCAGGCAGCCCACGTCGCCCTGCTCTGCAGCCAGGCGAACAATTCCTCACTGATCATATCCGTGGCTCCTTCAGGATCGAGGCCGAGTACTTGGAGGATGAACCCGGCGAAGAACATGAGGATGAGGGAGGCCACGTAGAGACTGAAGAGCAGCTGGCTGCTCTCTGGCCGCGAAGGCAGATCCACAAGAAGGGTAAAGTACACAGTGATTAGCAGGCCAGGCAAAACCAGATAAAACCTGCGCCCTTCGTCCCTTCCCACGAGAGGAGGAGGCGCCATCTCCAGAATCCGTGTCTAGCTACGCCTCCCCGCAAGAGAACCCGCGCTCGTGGAGAAGCAAACCATGGTAACGATTTTATAAACGAATTCTCGCAAACCATGGTGAATGGGGTGTTTGCCGACGATGCCGGAATTAGAGAAGAACGTTTTGTCCTCAGTGGAATAAGAACGTTTCTGTACTTTTGGCTCTAGATTAGGTCAACGAAGTCGGCGCAAGACAGCGTCTGGACTCGGACTCGGACGGGCGCCAGGAGATCCCTCAGCTAATTCCGGATCGATCCTCCTCTTCCCCAGTTTCTTCAGCATCTCTCTCTCTCTCTCTCTCTCTCTCTCTAACCGTGGAGAATAGAAGTAATACTTGAATATTGTGATTACGTGCCTTTAATCGTAAAATAGTTTAATTGTAAAACAGTTTTATATAGCGGCGGAGAGCGAATGTTCATGCTATCTTAACCTGCGCCACGCGGCGAGTCAGTGGGGCCCACCAGATCGTCTTATGCCAATCCATGGGCCGGACGGGGATCGGACTTGGGGTCATCGGTCACTGGGCCTTTGGGCCTTAATTGGTCTAAAAATGGGCCTAGCCCATTACTCGCCCGGCCCGCACACGCCTCTGCAAGCTATCCCATACTATACTATAGCTCTCTCTCTCTCTCTCTCTCTCTCTCTCTCTCTCTCTGTATTCCACTGTCTCTGGGCTTCTTCTCCGCCCGTGGGGCTGGCGTCGTTGACGGTGCTAAGTACTCGAGGAGCTTGTGATCATTCTGTGAATGATCCTGACCGGAAGAGAATCGTTGGAGACGAGGAGAATGAAACATTATCAAATCATGTCCAAGGAGCAGCTACAAAACTGGGAGAGACGCCGATAGAACAGGCGATGGAGAAAGAAAGTTGACAACGGGGGGGGGGGGGGAAGCAGGCACCTGCCTGTTCTTGGGGGGTTTGGGGGGGAAGGGTACCTGCCTGTTATGCTACGTGCTTCCTCGTTTCCTCAGCAGCGAGAAGTGGGACACGCCCTGATCAAGAGCTGGGCCCCCTCGGGGACAGCTGCTAGGAGATGCAGCGCCGCGAGCAGGCTGCAACACAAGGACAAAGCTCGGGCGAGGACGGTGAGGGTGTAAGCGGCGACCATCAGCTTCCTCTGGTGGCGCTCGGCGAACCTCAGTTCTGAGTCGGGGTGGGAGACGGTCCACAGGAGCAGACCCAAGCAGTAGAGAACAAAGTGGCATATGACTGGCCAGCAGACGACTCCGAGGTTGGGATGGGACCCCAAGGAGGCCCCTGCGGCGCTCAGAACGTTCAAGGTGGTGCTGAAGCGAAGCTCGCTCACCTTCGACGCGAGGCTGAAGACGACTACCAAGCGGCCGCGGCGGCCGTCGTCCATCTTCGTTTGATGGCGGTACGGGGAGCGGGAAGAGCGGAGAGATGAGGGAACCCTGGAGCGGAGGACGTAGAGATCATCGCCTAGCAGCTGTGTTATGTGGATGATCTCAACCTCCTCGCCATTTATGGTGCTCGCCCACGCGGTCGTTGGGCCTCAAGGTCACTCTCTACAAAATGGAAAGTTTCCCAGCGGTGGTCCATTGGGCCGCCACCCCGACAGAACGGTGGGCCATCAGGAGTTCCCCCGCACAATTAGGTAATCTCTACATCTTCAACGGTCGGAATGGTGGGCCAATGGCCCACCGCGCCGTCGGAAGGGAGGCCCAATGGCCCACCGTTCGGAGAGCTCCCAGGTAATCTCTACAAAAATGGAAACGATTATTGCACGTCTGACTCTTGGGTCCGTGTTTCCTAATGCCGAGCATCAGTTTCCTAATGGTATACCCCCATAAAAGGAAAAATTACACCTGAGATGGAAGCTACCGCAATTTTTGCACGTCAGACGATCGCGGGCGGGTCGCGCCGGCGAGATGCCGTCGGTGGCGACCGGGGGACGCAGGGCGCGCCGTCTCGGCGTGGCCCCTCGCGGGGGCACCTGCGCGCTCCAGGCGACGGCCGGCGGCCCCCCCAATCCGACCCGTCTCGAAACACGGACCGAGGAGTCTGACGTGAGCGAGAGAGAGAGAGAGAGGAACCAGGATCTTAAGGGTGATTTACAAAAGCCTTACAACCTTGTCATCGGGTTTGCCGATCCAAAAATGGCCCAACTGAATTCAGCTTCACTGGAGGGCTTCTACTGCGCCTTTCTTCTACTTCTTCTTCCTTTGACTATCACCACAGTTTCCTCTTTCGCTGCTCCCTTTTCAATTTCTTTCCTCTCGTGGTCTGCCACATCGTCGATGGGTCCCACAGACTTGGCTCTCTTCTTTGCTGGAGCCCTTTTGGAAGCTTTAGTTGCCCTCTGAGCCTTCCTCACCTTGCTAGCCCTCTTCCTGGTAGGGCCCCTTTCCTCGCTCTCTGACTCTTCGCCTTCTTCGCCCTCACTGACTGGTTCTTCCCCATCATCCGGGCCCATTCTCACACTCTTTTTAGCAGCTCTGGTCGTTGACCTTGGCTTCCTGGATACACTGGAGGAAGCCTCTCCAGATTTGGTGTGATCCAGCTTCTGAAGCTCCGGCACATAAGCAGTAGTCTGAGACAAACATAAGAGGAAAGGGGTCAGATCAGGGAATCTTTTATCCACCCTAACTAAAAGTGTTTTTTTAGCATTCATTGAACACACCCTTCCAGCTGCCGAGATGAACTCGATCTTCTTACCTGAAAAAGATACCGAAAACCTCAGGAATTCTGTTACTATCTGGTTGGAGGAAATCATTCAGGAAAGAAGATCCTCCTTTTTTCCTCTACCCAGATTGCCCACAATATTACCCTTTGTAGGAGTTCCATGCCGAGGATAGTTTTATGCAAAAATCATCAGCAACCGCTTACAGGCTGAGAAAATTACTCTAGAGACAAGTTTGAAAGGAGAATCTTCACTGCCCAAGACATTACCCTTCATAGAAAATTCGATGCTGAGGATGTTTCTAGGTTGAGTGAGGTATTCTAGAGAGAGAAGATATTAACAATGTTACTACAATTCATGTGCTCAATCACCCCTCCACATGTTACACATTGCAGATTACGGATGCAACATTACACTAGCTTTTGCCGCGTTAAGAAAGCAGACCACTCGGCAGAGAATCATATCAAGAACCCTCTCTGGGTTAAGAGACCAGACCATCGACGAATGCCTCCCCGGGCTTCTTGTCGCGGGAATGGAAAACCCAATCACTAGGAAATCGACTACTATCTGCTCCAACTTCCACTGCCTTCTCAAGAACCTGTAAAGGCAGGTAATATATATATATATATATATCAGTCAATACTGCTATGATTTTTACATGGCCTCTTACCATTCACTTTCCCAGGCTTCTTCCCCCATCGAAAATGAAACAGCCATTCAACTGGAAAACGGCCACAGTCGGCATCAACTCCAACCGCATAATGAACAACCTACATGTGATAATATCTCTCCAATTTGATTCAATGATCATGAGAAATATTCCCTCTTTCAGAGAACTATGACAGCTACGTCGCAAGAACATCTTCATCAGAACGCATAACTGACCTCCTTGATGCATTTGAGCAATTCCTCACATTTGTCCCTCGTCAGGCTGGCAGCCACTTGGAGAGGATGAATTCTAGCCTGTCAGCAAGCACAAGTAGGTCGCACTGAATATTAGTTGAATCATAAGGTAAAGACCGCATGCACTGGTTCATATCACATCAGTTCAACATACTACCGCAGGTTATCTCATCATTCTGAATACTGAAAATAGAAACCATGCTCAAAAAGGAGTCATGAAAAAACTAGAGGAGACCAATTGCCCACAGTGATCAGCGGACACTGAAGGAGGCTTTTTTTTTCTTTTCATGGTTCAATGATAGCCGTGATATGAGCCAAACCATTTTTGATTTCAGGGTTAGCAAGCTAAGACAGCGTCCAACACCAACATTCTAAACTTAGGAGATGACTGACCCTGTACAATCAAAAGCATAAATAGCTGGTGCAAAGGAGATCAGCAATGATGTGTGAAGGCCCATGCAGATGAGGGAGGCCATGTTTCAATAGAAAGGGAATTGCAGACTAGCTCTGCATAATGAAGCCTTAATCAGGAAAGCTAATAAAAATTATCTGCATTATTCATTAAATCAGGCATTAATCAGCCACCATTTTTTGCCAATTCAAGATACGCTAGAAGGTTCCCTGGAGAAGTCAATGCAAAGGTCTGTCAATAGTTTGAAAATAAAGGGGCATTTAAGAGCTCTCTACGAAGGAAGTAATCAATCCAATGCAACAGTCACCATATTTCTCGCCAAACCATGTGGCTTGGTGACAAGAATGAGGAACCCACATAGTACGCCATCTTCATAGTAAGCCATTAAAGAAGTTCCAAAGGCTTAAGCTGTGAGAAGATAGAATATTTTTTTTCCGTATTATTTTTGGAAAGAATCACACGATGGAAAATTATAGCAGGTCAGCAACGAAGAAATTTTGAAATCCAGTTTACGCAGATCGTACAGTCAAAGAGAGTGTGCCACGTCAGATCATTTTACCTTCGAAGGACTCTCCCTCTTACCAGCAGATGAGTGGAGAATTGCCCATGGCTATGCTGTAGGCTTTAGGGGGGAGAAACCATTGGGAGAGAGAGCAGACCCAAATATGAGCAATTGCTGAGTTTGAAAATCACACGAGAAGAAGAAATCCACCAAGGAAATAAACAGCTCCAATCACTTTCCTCATTTGGTCATAGTTAGCATAGTCCACTGAAGTTGCATTTTTTTAGTTTTTTTTTTGTTTTTCAGAAAGTGAACTCCAGACACAAGTTTGCCCCAGATAACAGCAGAAAAGTCAGGTAATGAACTCCCAGTAAAAGATAACCTAAATAAGAAAGTTCAGTGAAAACATCAGATGTTTCTCAAATGGTAGGCTAAATTTATAGAGCATCTTCAGACGAGTGGTCAGAAGCTCACCACATTTTCTTCTCATGAAAAGGAGAAATTATGATCAAATGACTACATCCAGGCTGTGGTGGGTACAGATAAGAGACCACGAAAGTCAACGGGCATCATGGAGGAGGGTTAAATAAACTTGCACCATCATGTTTCAAAGATATAAAGAGACATAATACCATGGCTCACACCTTCACGACTGCTGAAGATGGCGCCAGGATATTCCCATATAAGGTAGGAAACTGGAAGCACACAATCTAGATCCCTCATTGTGGTGACTAATTGGTACCATCAAAATCGAATTAGTCAAGAAAATTTGTAAAAGGAGATCCTTCTCAAGGGCAGTGCTCATTGTGGTGGTGGTGATGGTGTTGATGGTGATGATGATGAGGCATTTCTCATCGCGGATTTATGAACGCCGGTGACTAAACTTCATGGATATTATTCCGGAAAAAATAAAAAAAGGTAAATACTTAGGGATGACCCAAATATCCCATCTGCAGGCGGACAAGGAGGAAACTTAATTTGCACTTATTTTCTTTTATAGAAAAGAAATAATTGAATTTTCATGCATCCAACCTTCTGGGGGGAAACCAAGATAAAGAAAAATGGGCTTTTATGAATATGAAACATTACTTCTTTAAAATGAAATTTATCCAATAAAGGAACGGTTCTAACCTGGTCAAGTAATACAGCCTTAATTGAAACCTTCTTACTGCTCAACGACCCTACAAATTCATTCAACTTCATGGGCTCCAGAAGAGCATCTGGACCAAGCTCAGAAATTGGAGGCGAAAATTCCGGCTCTGAGATTAAAAAAAAAAAAATCACACTCAATACTGTCGCAAAATGAAAGAACAGACGAAATGAAGGCAATGAGAAGCAAGATTAGCGAGAGAGAGAGGGAGAGAGAGAGAGAGCAACATTTTGAAACAGGCGAACTCTGGCAAACCGCCTCTTGTGAGTGAAGGATAGCTCTAGACCATCATCAAGCTGCACTCCAAGGGTTCGACCGCGGAGATGCCCACGGACGTAGACGATCGCGAACGCTTCGCCCGGGCTTACGACCGTCCGTGATCGTCTGACGTGCAAAAATAGGGTTAGTTTCCTATGGGGGTATACCACAGGAAACTGATGCTCGGCATTAGGAAACACGGACCCAAGAATCTGACGTGCAAAAATCGTTTCCATTTTTGTAGAGATTACCTGGGAGCTCGCCGAACGGTGGGCCATTGGGCCACCATTCCGACCGTTGAAGATGTAGAGATTACCTAATTGTGCGGGGGAACTCCCGATGGCCCACCGTTCTGTCGGGGTGGCGGCCCAATGGACCACCGCTGGGAAACTTTCCATTTTGTAGAGAGTGACCTTGAGGCCCAACGACCGCGTGGGCGAGCACCATAAATGGCGAGGAGGTTGAGATCATCCACATAACACAGCTGCTAGGCGATGATCTCTACGTCCTCCGCTCCAGGGTTCCCTCATCTCTCCGCTCTTCCCGCTCCCCGTACCGCCATCAAACGACGATGGACGACGGCCGCCGCGGCCGCTTGGTAGTCGTCTTCAGCCTCGCGTCGAAGGTGAGCGAGCTTCGCTTCAGCACCACCTTGAACGTTCTGAGCGCCGCAGGGACCTCTTTGGGGTCCCATCCCAACCTCGGAGTCGTCTGCTGGCCAGTCATATGCCACTTTGTTCTCTACTGCTTGGGTCTGCTCCTGTGGACCCTCTCCCACCCCGACTCAGAACTGAGGTTCGCCGAGCGCCACCAGAGGAAGCTGATGGTCGCCGCTTACACCCTCACCGTCCTCGCCCGAGCTTTGTCCTTGTGTTGCAGCCTGCTCGCGGCGCTGCATCTCCTAGCAGCTGTCCCCGAGGGGGCCCAGCTCTTGATCAGGGCGTGTCCCACTTCTCGCTGCTGAGGAAACGAGGAAGCACGTAGCATAACAGGAAGGCACCCCCCCCCAAACCCCCAAGAACAGGCAGGTGCCTGCTTCCCCCCCCCCCCCGTTGTCAACTTTCTTTCTCCATCGCCTGTTCGATCGGCGTCTCTCCCAGTTTTGTAGCTGCTCCTTGGACATGATTTGATGATGTTTCATTCTCCTCGTCTCCAACGATTCTCTTCCGGTCAGGATCATTCACAGAATGATCACAAGCTCCTCGAGTACTTAGCACCGTCAACGACGCCAGCCCCACGGGCGGAGAAGAAGCCCAGAGACAGTGGAATACAGAGAGAGAGAGAGAGAGAGAGAGAGAGAGCTATAGTATAGTATGGGATAGCTTGCAGAGGCGTGTGCGGGCCGGGCGAGTAATGGGCTAGGCCCATTTTTAGACCAATTAAGGCCCAAAGGCCCAGTGACCGATGACCCCAAGTCCGATCCCCGTCCGGCCCATGGATTGTCATAAGACGATCTGGTGGGCCCCACTGACTCGCCGCGTGGCGCAGGTTAAGATAGCATGAACATTCGCTCTCCGCCGCTATATAAAACTGTTTTACAATTAAACTATTTTACGATTAAAGGCACGTAATCACAATATTCAAGTATTACTTCTATTCTCCACGGTTAGAGAGAGAGAGAGAGAGAGAGAGAGAGATGCTGAAGAAACTGGGGAAGAGGAGGATCGATCCGGAATTAGCTGAGGAAGATTGGAGGACGATGAAGAGGGGGACCGCCCGGTGGTGCTTTCTCCGACGAGATCGCCCGCCGGACACGGAGAAGGTCGTCGACCAGAGGACACCAACCGGAGAGAGGAGAGAGACTCACGGAGAGGAGAAAGCCAAACTGATATCGTCACCCCTCGTTCTCGAAACTCCCGAATCCACGTGGCAATTGGCTCCTCGGAACCACCCCATCAACCTTCGGACTGACCAATTACTGACCATCAACCGTCGGCTTTCTCAAGATCATCCGTTCTTCCATATCTCAAGATCAGAACCCATCACAGAGCAAGCCCAGCAGCCCATCCCTCGCTGTCCGGGCCAACCGAGAGGTTGACGGGAGAACGAAGTTTCTTCAGTATGGTCAACTCTCCCATAACTCTTCAGGATCAGCACCCGCCAGTTTCCTCCCGGGCGAGTCCACGCGGAGTCTACGCGGCTCCTAATCAAGAGGGACGATAGCGACGTCATATCGCTCCCGCGCAGTGGGGGGAACGCAAAATTTTGCCTTTCCAGTCGCTCTCCTCGGAGGCCCGGCCCGCTCAAGTCTTCCTTCCCTCCTCTTCGAGGAAAACCTGGAGGGAAAGGGATGGTGGGAACTTCGTTGACCCCGCCAAAATTCATGGGTCCCCCTCGATCGATCATGATCGCAGCACCCTACTATCCAGCAATCTTTACTCAGATCAGTCTATAGATACAGACAACACGCACGCTACATATCAGCTTTCACCAGCCTCCCACCTCTTGCCTCCTCAATTCCTGGTACGAGGTCTCAAGACTCCGGCAGTACTCCCTCTACTCCGACCTTAAGGCCTCTGTATCCGACCAGGTCAGCCAGTTCTTCTAGCTTCCTCCTCCCAGTGGCCATGGCCGCGCCGCCACCTTCTCCCGGCGGAGGGATCCCAGGAGAAGAAGAGGAAGCAAAGAGCTCCTCTCAAGGACTGGCTTCTCTGCTGATTTCAGTGGCGTTTACTCTACTTGTGGCTCCGCTCCCCAGCAGCTCCGATAGAAACAGCCTCCTTCTCCAGCTCCATGTAGCATCCGCCGCCCTCATGCTGTGCACCGGCGTCCTTCTGATGGCCCTATCCGTCCTGACGAAGGAGACGACCGACTGGTTGAAAAAAGCTATGAACACGGAGGGGATCGCCTGGCTGAGAGACTGGGTTACAGTGGTCGCCTTCGTCTCTCTTCTGATGGCATTTCTGCTGCGGTGCTGCATCCAAGTCCCTAGGCCTTGTCTCATCCCTATTGGAGGCTTCTTCCTCGGCATGCTCTTCATAGCAACAATCACTCCTCTACTCTTGGCGTGGAGCGAACACAGGAAGGCAAGCTCTACTCTTGGAGTGGACAGAGACCGTAACAGGGTTAGCGGCCCCTGTTCCGGCTCCATGACAGAATCGGCATGAAAAGTGGCTAGCTGAAGAAGGAACTCCATTAAACCACGTCCACTCCAACCATTTCTGGACGACCCGCTCTAATCTTCTTTAGTTGATGTAAAACATTAAGATAAAAAGAAAAAAACGTCAAATGTCCAAGAGGGGCCCGTATTTGACCTGATCAGCCAATGTGATCGCCAACTCAATGGAAGAAGCTTATGAGGTCAAACTCAGCTGACATAGAGAAGCCCCATATGCTAAATAATATGATTACATATGAACTACAATGTTACATGGTCTAAGCGACCTACTGCGAGCATCTTGTTATGTTATCAAATCAATTGTAGGGGGTGCCTAAAACCCTTGGGTCATGTTTGGTGTCACATTTTAGCACTTGTGCCTTAAAACTTTGTGGTCAAACCCTTTTACTGAATAAGCTCCTTGATTTTATTGATGCATTTGTGACTTTAACTGGATTTTGTTTCTAAATGCCCGTCAGTCAAACCAGTTACTAAATGTGGATGAGCTAAGATATTAAAGGCCAAATTGTAAGAAGAATATTTCCTGTATTTGAATCATGCAGGCTCAGATTATATACTTTGGCCTGGGCTGGCTGACACATGCATTTTAGGCTTTCTTTCCCAAAGATTTATAAAACTCAATTCTTTCCCCTGTAAGCCAAGATCAACACCGAACCCTAATGCCGAGCATCAGTTTTCTCTGGTAGACTCCTCCAAAAAAGGAGAAAATACACCTGAGATGGAAGCTACCCCAATTTTTGCAGCTCATTTACTTAAAAGCCATAATTCCCATATTTTGTTCAAGTTACCCCCAAAATCCATTGTTAATATGCAAGAACATTAAACATAACTCAGTTATCTAACAGAGATGATCAGTAGGTGTTTTTTTACTGCAGAATGAATAGTAAAAGATCTCTCAAAGCAAAAACAGAGGTATAATTAGTCACTTACTGAACCTCTTGACCACACACAGAATCAGAGATAAGCTATGAAGATTGAACAACTACCCATGGGAAGCTGCTATGTTTCAAAATCAACCACAGGTCATGAGCATATAATGAATCAATGGCACCGAATCGGGTAAGCCACCCAACAATCAAATAAGGTACCTTCATTTTTTTGCATGCCTTGTAGCACCTAAAGCAGAGAATGATGACACCTTCATAGTCCTGGCAGAAAACCCTGAACGAAAGAAATAATCAGACTCTCCAATGCAAAAAAAAAATAATAATTATTGCACAGTGGATATAATCACAGTAGGTATAATCACACATTGCTTCATTGTTACGTATAATAATTATGGCAACTTCTTCAGGATCATCGTTTCCAACCTTAAGATCTTTGGCTCGAACAACAATTGAAAAAACACCTTTCCCATGAGACGCAATTACTTCGTATCGTCCATCAAGAACTTCTCCAAATCTGTAAACTGCAAGAGAAATAAACAATAAATTTAATGCCAAAGGTACAATGGTGCATTAGATGACATAATTCAATGTGAACATATAGTGAAAAGGGCTCGTTGAAGAATAATGTTTCTTACTATCTTTAATTTGATACATCAAAATAAAGAACTACATATTTACACTTCCATTCTTCAAACATAAATACTATATATACTAACCATAATATCCTTCAGCATCATCCCAGTTATCATGAAGACCACTTCTAACAATCTTTAAATCATCATCTTTGCCCTGAAGAAAGTAAAAAACGAACAATGGTTAGACTGCAAGTATTGACTGTCCAACGTAGATGGCATCTTTTCTTCCTTGTTCTAGGAGACTGAAAAAGTAAAGGAAAAAAAGGAACACAGACCAAAGATTGAATAATATACTGTGAACCCTACCAATTTCCGTACACCTGCAGGTGACTCTCCAAAAATATCATTGCAGAACATATTATCATCGGAGTGCTCACTCTGATCAAGTGAATAATAAAAAGAGAATTAGTTGATGTAGAATTATGTTTGTAAATGTCTGACAGCTCTAATGAGAAAGAAGTAGTGAGTAGAATGAACAGACCTTGGGAGTACCCCACCCCCAGTCCACCGGCAGCAGACACAATTTCCTGACATCGGCAGCAGCAGTCTAATGAGAACGAATGATTTTCCAGAAGTAGAGACCTCGGCTCCAGCATGCCTATCCTCAGAAACCTCAGGAAATTTTCCACCATCAACATTAACTAGCGATATGGTGTCCTCGGAGGAAGGAAGCTCATTGCCTTCCACTGACAGTGTCTTCTCCTCTGAACACTGAAAGAAAGGAAATGAAACGAAGATGACTATTTCTTGCTCACTATATACGATGGTTACATATTTAACACCCATCACATAAAGAAGACAACGATTCTCATCCAAATAGTTAAAGCTACCTTTCCCAAGACCTTCAAATAGATGTTCTTTAGGCTGCTGCTGCCGCTTCTGCTTATGCTTTTCTAGAATGGCATCTAATCAAGTATTATGGTTGAAAAACTTTGTCACTAGGCTTCAAATCGTGAATGGCATTTAGATATCTCTCAAGATATATTGTGACAATAAGTTAATTATACTATTCTCCAATAATAATATATTCTACAACCATTGTAGATAAGGCTACAAGCAATTACTTTACACTCCTCTATGAGATGGCTCCTTGAGCTAGTAGAAATATATAACCTGATGTGGATCTTCACAAGTCTTACAATCCGACAAAGTTAGAATCAGTGTAACCAATTATCTTCAATTGATCTAACCTCTTATATGTGAGCATATAGTCCTTAGTTCTTTGCAAGTAACGCATGACTCTCTTTGCTACTATTTAGTGATTCATGCTCGAATTACTTAAGTATTTGCCTAGCATCCGAATAATATATGTAATGTCTGGATGCGTACAGACTTTGACATACATCATACATCTTGTAGTCGATACATAAAAAATTTTGTGCATTACTTTTATTTCATGATCATTTTTAGGGCACTAACTAAGACAAAATTTGTCTCCTGTAACTACAGGGGTATTTCCTGATTTACAATTTACATGTCAAACCTTTTGAGAATTTTCTCAATATAGGCCTTTTGTGATAACCTTAAAATATTTTGAGTATGATCTCGATGTATCTGTATACGTAAAACAAATGAAGCTTCACCAAGATCCTTCATCTCAAATTTTCTCGATAAGAATGATTTAGTTTCACTTAATATGCCCATATCATTACATACAAGTAAAATATCATCCACATACAAAACTAAAAATATATATCTACTCCCACTAAACTTATGATATACACAATCATCAACTTTATTCATTTCAAAGCCATATGAAGTGATAACTTGATGAAATTTGTGATACCATTGACGAGAAGTTTGCTTGAGTCTATATACGGATTTCTTTAATTTGTAAACTAATTTCGTTGAGTTTTTAAACTCAAACTCTTCAAGTTACATCATGTATATAGTTTCCTCAATGTCTCTATTGAGAAAAGCCATCTTCACACCCATTTGATAAAGCTCAAGATCATAATGAGCAACTAGTGTCATTATTATTCGAAAAGAGTCTTTTGTAGAAATTAGAGCAAAAGTCTCTTTATAATCAATGCCTTCCCTTTGAGAAAATCTTTTAGCGACAAGGTGAGCATTATATCTCTCCTTGTTACCTTTTGAATCCTTCTTGGTTTTAAATATTCATTTACAAACAATAGGTTTCGCACTTTTGAGTAACGAGATGAGACCTTAAACATCATTATTCTTCATAAATTTAATTTCTTCATTCATAACTTCTATCCACTTTTGAGAATCAAAGTTTTTCATGGCCTAACGGAAGTTGATTGGATCATCTTCCTCAATATCTACTTCATGTTCATGAAGATATACAAAGTAATCATTTGAAATTGCACTCCTTTTTTCTCTAGTGGATCTCCTTAATGACATCGATTCTTGAGATTGTTGAGTGTAAACTTTCAAAGTTGAGGATTTTTAAGTATTGTCTTATTCATTAATTATTATTTTGACAATGTCAAGTGATTGTACTTTATCTTAGTTATTTATAGGAACAATAAGAGGCATTGTCAAATAATCTTCCTCAAAGATAATATCTTTAACCTTATCTCCTCCCACAAACTCATCATTCTCAAAGAATATAGTATTATCCATCTCAAAAATAGTTTTAATAGCGAAATCATAAAATTTATACCCCCTAGATTGTTCGGAATAACTAACAAAATAACAACTTAATGTCCTAGAGTCAAATTTCCTTTCATTAAGCCTATAAGGTCTTGCCTTTATAAGACAACCTCAAACCCGTAAATATTTTAAATTAGGTTTTCTACCTGTCCAAAGCTCATAAAAGGTTTTCATTGTTGCTTTTGTCGGTACTCTATTGATCAAATAAATTGTTATTTTTAGTGCTTCACCTTAAAGGAATTCAGGTAAAGAAGTTTGATTGATCATACTTCTTACCATGTTTTTGAGTGTTCGGTTTTGTCTCTCAGTAACATCATTCATGCTAGGAGATCTTGGCATCGTGTATTGAGAAACAATTTCACACTCTTTAAGAAACTTAATGAAAGGTTCTAGACGTTGTTCATCTGATCCATCATTTCTATCATAGTATTCATCACCATGGTCAAATCTAATGACCTTAATCATTTTGTTGAGTTGATTCTCAAGTTCAGTTTTATAATTTTTTGAACATATCCAAGGTTTGAGATTTCTCATGAATGAAATATAAGTATTCATATCAAGAATAATCGTCAATGTAAGTGATGAAATATTGTTGTCCATTCTAAGATGTTGTAAGGAATGAAGCACAAATATTTATATGAATCAATTCTAAGACTTGTAAAACTTAATTTTAAAATCTTTAAAATTAGGAGAATCAAGAATTCCTTCTAACATGAGTCTTTCAATTCTCTTTTAAGAAATGTGACCTAACCTCTTATACCATAAAGATGATGAATTTTCATTTTTTAACTTCTATTTTGTGTCAATAGAACTTATTTGGAAGGATTATTCTGAAGAGTCTTTAATGTCAACCAAATATAAGTTATTATAAGTACCTAGATATCTAGTACTTATAAGTATTGAATTTTCTATTTCCAAATGAATAATGATAACTAGATTTGTTCAAAACAGAAATAGAAATTAAGTTCTGTCCAAATGACAGTACAATAAAATTCTGATTCAAATACAAATAATAACTAATTTTTAAAATAACTTTAAAGACATCAACAACCTCGACCTTCCTTGCATTGATGTCATAGATAAATTGCTCGTCTTCATTTGGCTTCCAATGGTTGAGACAACCCTATATAGATACACTCACATGAGTAGTGGCATCGGAATCTACCCAACATATGTATTTTGGTACTAAAGTTAGGTTAACTTTTGAACAAACAAAAGAAAAAAATATACCTTTCTTCTTGAACCATGTAAGACGTTTAACACATTCTTTCTTCAAGTGTCCAACCTTCTTACAAAAGAAACAACGTACTTCCTTTTGTTACTTCTTCTTAGGTGGACCATCAGTAATTTATTTGCCCTTATGTTTTCTTTTATCATTTACTTTTTCTGATGAGACTATAGTGAGATGAGCACTTTCATATTATTTTGACTTCAATCTCTCTTCCTCTTGCACACAATGTGAAATGAGTTCGTTGAGAAACTAAGGGTCCTTTTGACAATTATAGCTCACTTTGAATTGAGTGAATTATGTAAGAAAAGAGTTCAAAGTCATGTAAATAATAGACTATTTTGGAAGTTCTAAGTTCAATGACTTTAATTTGGAACGAATGTGAGACATTTTTATTATATATTATCTTTTATTGTATTTTCTTTTATATTTCATATTAGTAAGGTGATTTATAAAAGTATTAGTCTCAGCTCTATCCTTTTTATGATACCTCTTCTCAATTTCTTATATGGGAAGTTTGGCATCGGTTGTCTTTTCAGCTAAGGTATCTCTTAAGGATTCAAGAATGGTACATTTGATGACCATTAAGCACATACAGTTAGATCTTTCTCAATTTTCATAAATCCTCTTTTCCTCAATGGAAGAAGAGTCCTTAATGGTTGTGGGTTGATCATTTCGCAATGCATAGTTAAGGTGTGAAGCACCTAAGTATTGTAATATAAATTCCTTCCATTTTTTAAAGTTTATACCACTAAGCATCGAAATAAAAGTTAAATTTGTGTAGATATCTAAAGCATTTTTTGAGCCTATGCAAAGAATAAATAACTCACATAAGTAAAATGTAAAATTCAAATAATAATATTTTCCATCTCAAGAGATCTAGCATGACATTAATACTCATCTTTGGATGATGTATTAATTTGTAATTGATCTTCTTAGCATGATAGTTAAACTTAAATAATCAAAGACAATAAATAATAAGACTTCTTTTGGGCCAATTTAGTATTTTCATCAAAATTGATGATTGTAAAATTTACTACTATTGATGTGATTATTATTAGGCCAAATACTCATTTTCCTTTAGGCCAATAAGCATTTGCATGAATAATATCACATAATCATCATAGTATTTTGAAATGAATGCATTTAACAATAGAGGTTGATTTGTCAACATATTGATTACTAAAATCTATTTCAAATAAAATACTAGATCAATATCAAAGTTTGAATAACTAAATATGCATTGAATTCTGTCAAACATTTATTTTCCTTTGGGCCAACAAATGTTCACATGAATATACACACACTATAATTTTAAGGTTTTCTTAAATGATGGATATTTTAATATGATAATTATATTACATTGCTAATATTCAATTCAACAATATTGGATGCAAAAATTAAACATTACAAAATTGAATTGAATAAAAATAACCAAGATTATCATAAAATTTAAATTAATATATATATATATATATATATATATATATATATAAATAAATTCCCTTGGTGGGCTGCCTCAAGAGAGAGCCCTCTTTAAAGAATTATCTTGGGCAGACCTCGTATGGACTGGCCTTGTTAATGGCCCCTTATGGGCCGTCCTTTATGGCCTAAATAATCTTGCGACCAACGGGCCACTGTTTGGCCCAATCCTATGATTGCATGGGCTCTCCTCCAAGGAAAAGTAAGGGCCCACAAGCCCATTTAAGTAATAGCTGGTTAAAAATATTCGTGTGGGTGTGACAAGATTCAAACTCTAGTCACACTATTTTTAATCATGAACTTAACCAACTAAGCTAATTATGAAAGTTAAAACTTTGGAAGAACAAGTTAAACATATTTGTAATGAAATACCCGTATGCCCAAATGAAGAAATGGGAAACTTAGTTTCCGTAAACTATCATGTGGAACGGGTGTTTCTGCGAATATGAAAACGAAGGTCGAATCGCCCTCGAAATATAATGGGTGGACACAGAATCAAGTTTTTGCAATCAGCCGAAGCTGAATCAATCAAAGCGGAAAGCCATGGTTGATGAAATCGGCCAAAACCTCCTTTCAGAAATTGTTTTTAGATCGGAATCTTGTCGGAGTCAAAAACGACCAAAATCAGAAGGAAAATAAGAAATATTATGAGGCTCTGATACTATTGATGAGATTCTTTCGATTTATATGCAGAAGCATACTAGAATCCATTAAGATTAATCTTTTATAATTATTAATCTTTGAAGGATTATCCTTCTACTAATGAACATACAAGGTCTCCAAAAATAAATTTCAATTGAGGGACCAAACATTTTAATTTTATAACCCCAAGAGAGGCTTAATGGTTGCAACTCTTTCCATCAAAGAGATTGCAACCGTCAAATAATTTCTACACAAATCTTTTCATATATCAATTGATTTGCCTTAATAACCGTCTATATACAACAATAACATACAGCCCAAAAGAAATTTTAACATCGAGAACGAGGATTGTCTGATGAGTTCGGACACCGCTGGTCAAACTAATATAGTCATCACTTGCAGACGCACGCCAAAGGTTCTGACGGCAGACGCGGTATGTAGTCCAAAAGAAATTCTAAAGAACAAGGACCGTCCGACTGAGTTCAGACGCCGCCGGCAAAAAATTAATATGGTCACCGCCTGTAGACGCGTGCCGAAGGTTCTGACGGCGGCCACTTGGGTAGGTGGCTTTGCCGCGGTGAGTCTCCCGGGGCTGAGACAGAGGGAAAGATCGAATGCTAGCCGAGTGGGG
This sequence comes from Spirodela polyrhiza, assembly GCA_024713555.1. Taxonomy (NCBI): domain Eukaryota; kingdom Viridiplantae; phylum Streptophyta; class Magnoliopsida; order Alismatales; family Araceae; genus Spirodela; species Spirodela polyrhiza. The sequence goes on along the minus strand of JANEYH010000065.1, from coordinate 2,556 downwards.
GCCACTTTATCCCCCCGGCGACCGACGAGTTCGACGAATATTCACGTCGATCGATAATTCGTTGACAGGGACTTCCGTCCGCTGACTTTGATGCCAATGAGCATCGGCCGTGTAAGCCGCCAACGTACCAACAAGCCAGGGGTTTCTGTGGCTACGCGTGCCGACGGACTCGGTGTTGACGCTTGCGTAACGTCAAGCACTCTCCTTCCCCCCCTATTTTACATACACTCTGGCAGTTGGTGACCGACTTCTACCTCACCGGCGGCGCCCTGCCCTCCTGGCCTTGGGGCCCGCTATTAATGAGAACGAATTTCAAGACTCGGATTACCCTCAACAAAGTGACACGATATGTTCAGGAAAATTTAAAGGCGAATCGGTATTTGACCAATCAGAGCGAACATGACTCACAGGGTTATGTGGCAAGATCTTGGGGGTCTACAACAGATCGTCATCGACCAATCATATAAACAAGATAATTCACGAACACACTTAACCACTAATAATAAGACAAGTACCCTAATATTACGTATCAGATAGATATTAGGAAAACATAGCGAATAGGTATATATAGATAGGATTCAATATAGTTAGGGTTAAATATAGATAGGTTTATTAAATCCGTTACAACAGATATATCACTATATATATTTCTATAAGAATCGAAAAAGAGTAATGAGGATGATTTTTCTTGGAGATGAATAAAGATCAATCTTAACTACTTCTCTCAACTTCTCCTTCTTTCCTCAATTTCTTGTAAGTTTACATGGTATCAGAGCCTCATGCCAAATGGCAACAATCTGATCGAGATGGACTCAGCAAGTTAGATCGACTCTTCTAGCGTCGAATATGGAAAACAGTGAGGCTATAACAACATTAAAACAACAGATGAATATGATGCTGCAAATATTGGAAGGAATGCAGAGGTCTAACAGCGAGTTACCACCGCAAAATCAGTAAGGTGGTGGTGTTGATGCGCCGTCGGTAAGGTCAACGAAGTCGGCGCAAGTTAGCGTGTGGACTCGGGCGGTTCGCGCACCCCCCCAAGGGATGGGATTTGGGATTTGAGGGAGAGATGGGTGGGGGAGGGGGGGTGCGGGAACCGCCCGAGTCCACACGCTGCGGAAGAGTAGACGGAGAAACAAAGCTCTTGCCTTTTTCCGGCGTGGGTTCTTCCAGGGGTTTATTTTCCTTCCATCTTCTCCTCCCCATCTCGTCGATGAGAAAAAAATCGAAGTATCCGTACTCCCGTATGAGTCTTTCCTCGCTCGGCGATAATTCTTTCACGTCGCCTCGAACAACAGAGCCGGGGAGTGGTAGGAAGAAGTCTTGTACCGTACACTGGTTATCGGAGCTCCAGTTCGCTGACGAGCCGCCCAGGGATTCTCGTTTAGGTGGCGACGGAGAAATATTTTTGTCCGGTGCGCCAGAGAGGCGACCCCTGGCAGGTCGGAAGCCGTGAGGACCCGGTGAGGGGAGACCTTGCCTGACTCCCTGGATGCCATCATCAGGTCGGACACGTTTGCGAGACGGGGAGGGATCCATCGCCGGCCCGCCGGTCGGAGATTCTCCGGCGGCCGGCGGCGCCGACGGCGCGTGTCCTCCCGATCTTTCGGCCCGGCGCAGCCTCACGAAGATCTGGCCGGACCTATCCTTGACGAACACCACTGAGTCGCCGGCTATCAGCTTCTTGCTTTTGACGAAAGTCGGCCAGCACTTTGTGAGGAGGTGCCGGCGAGGTGTTCCCCGGTAGATGTGCTTAAAACTGATCTTGTTGCCTTCCGGGTCGCAGACGAACAGGGTCTGGGAGGGCTTGGCCTCGCTGTAATCCAATGGGGGGAAGATCCTGTCCGCCCAGAGCTTCGGCACCGAGAACGCCCCGCCGTTCGTGTCGCTCCGCGTCAGTTCCTTCTCCACGGAGATCACCTTCTCCTCGTCCCGTCCGGCGCTTTTAGGCGGAGCGCCGGTGGCGGCGGGGAGCGGCGCCTGACCCGGAGCGTCAGGTTTGAGTCGAATCTTGGCGAAAACCTCGTCCCTGCTCGGGTTCGCCGGGTACGGTACGTCGGATATCTTGCAGGGGATCATGGGGAGATCGTCGGCGCGTTTCTCCCACTCCACCGGGCAGAAGGCCTGCTCTTCGTGGCCCTGGGGGAAGTAGTAGACCGGCGTTCCCACCGCCGGGATCACCCGGATCTCCCGGAGCAGGCCTCCCAGATGTCGAGAGCCACTGGAGAACCTTGAGCGGCCATTGGAGCCGCTGAATCAGAAGCAATTGCGGAAGACTCTCACGCAAGGATCTCTTCATAAGGCCGCTGTTAAGGGGGAGGGGGGCGGAAGTGGTAAGGAGAGTGCGAAAACCGTCACTTATTGACAACAATAAGGTCGTTTTCTGATTTGGATGTAAAACAGACGGCGCCCACGTGCGCCCAGTTGCGCCGACTTCGTTGACCTTACGGCAGGGTTCCCCTACGAACGACGGGCAGGTTTCCTTTACCGCCCAAGTCAACGCAGGCTGAGACCATTAAGGAAGCTACGGAGAAAGTTCATCGGGAGGTGGGG
>JANEYH010000064.1:0-21531 GCA_024713555.1 Spirodela polyrhiza | reverse complement strand
AAGATAAACAAGATTTGGGCTTGAATCCACAAACCTCTAATCTTGGAGAAGAAACCAACCTCTGAATCCACAGATTCGGAGTCTCCAACCCTTGAGTCCATAAGGGGGTGCCTGAATCCACAAGCAAAGGAAAGGTTCTCACAGGGGAGAAAACTGATTCAACTCAAAAAGGTAAGTCCCTCAGGTTACAATGGGGCCCTTTATATAAGCCTAGAAAGAGGGTGGGGGTGCTCATAAAAGGAGGATCCTGACAGATCCTGAGGACAGACTCTGACTAACACTGAAATAACTTAAAGCAGACTATGATTGATTGAGATTTTGAACAAATCCTTGAAAATACTCTGAAGTGACATAAAGCAAGCTCTGACAAGTAGATATACTAAACAGATCTTAGGTACAGACTCTGACAGTCTGATATCCTGAGCATATCTCGGGTACAGACTGAACCACATTAAAGTCCCTTATAGAAGGAGACATAAAGTGCCTTCTAGAAGTGAAAGGACATAAAGTAGAAAGTAAGTATTACTTTTCGGACCTCCAGCCCACTAGTGACATATATGGGCTCCCTCTTTACTACTTTTCACTTTATGGCCCAAATTTAGGGTAATTGGGCCCAACTTCGAAGTTAGACCTTCGACTTGTGTCTTGGGCTACATCAGTCTCTCCTTCTTCAAGAAAACTCGTCCTCGAGTCTTCATTTGAATATTCATAATACTCGTATATGTCACTGATATTAAATGTGGGTGAAATTGTCATATTTGGTGGGAGCTCAATAAGGTATGTATTATCATTGATCTTTTGTAGAACTTGATACGGTCTATATTTCTTTGGCTTCAACTTGTTGTAGCTACCTGCTGGAAATCGTTCTTTGCGAAGGTACACCATCACTTTGTCGCCAACTTCAAATATCTTCTTTCTTCTTTTCTTATCTGCTGCTACTTTATAGTTGTCATAATTTGTTGTGAGATTGTGTATCACATCTTCGTGAAGTGTTTTGATATGGTCCACCATATTATTTGCAGCAATACTAGTTCCAACTGATCTTGGTACTTGTAATAGATCTAATGAAATTCTTGGAGGAAAACAGTATATTACTGAAAATGGAGATTTGTTCGTTGAATGATTAATCATCAAATTATAAGCAAATTCTGCTTGAGCCAAAGTATAATCCTATTGTTTTAGTTTTTCTCTTGAAATACAACGAATCAAATTGTCAAGAGTTCTGTTCACAACTTCAGTTTGACCATTAGTTTGTGGGTGACTAGTGCTACTAAATTTCAAAAATGTGTCAAACCTTTTCCAAAGAGTTCGCCAGAAGTGAGATACAAACTTAGAATTCAGTCAGATGTGTACTGACTCAGGAATTCCATAGACAAACAATTTCTTGAAAAAGATTGGCTACTTGACTTGCATCATTTGTCTTTTTACATACGATGAAGTGTGCTATTTTGAAAATCGATCAACGACAACGAAACTGAGTCAGCTCCTCTTTGTGTTCGTAGTAAACCTAATGTAAATTCCATGAGATATCAGCCCAAAGGACGTTGTGGAATTGGCACTTGGTATATATAGTCCAGTATTTTGACTTTCTCCCTTATAGGTTTGACAAATTTGACATTTACGAACAAAATTTTCTACATCTTTCTTCAGTTTAGGGCAATAATATCGCTCTTCAATTGACTGTAATGTCTTATCTCGACCAAGGTGTCCTGTTAAACCTGCAGAGTGTAATTCTCATAGAAGTTTCTCTCTTAAAGAACTACGAGGAATACATAACTGTGTTCCTCGAAATAAGAAACCATTATGTAAATGAAAACTTTTGGTTGATATTCTTGACATACAGATCATATATTGTTGAGAAAAATCATCATCATCTGGGTATAATTCTTTGAGGTAATCAAATCCTATGATCTCAGCAAGCAACTTCACCAAATATGCTATTTTTCTACTAAGTGCATCTGCAAGTCGATTCAATTTCCCTGACTTATGTTTAATAACAAAAGTAAAACGTTGAAGGAAAGAGATTCATCTGGCATACATTCTATTAATAGAAGTCTGACTATTGACTGATTTAAGAGCCTGATGATCAGTATATAAAATAAATTCTCACTGAATCATGTAGTGTTCCCATATTTGTAAAGCACGAACCACGGCATAAAATTTTAATTCATATGTTGTCCATTTCTTTTTTGCCTCAGAAAGTTTTTCACTAAAAAATACTATTGGCCGACCTTCCTGTGATAATACACCTCCAACACCAACTATGGATGCATCACATTCCACTTCAAACAGTTTATCAAATGTAGGGCCAAATAGGAGCAGAACATAATTTTTCTTTTATCATTGAAAAGGCTTTTTACTTGCTTCACTAATTCCATTTAAAATTACTTTTTTCACATACATCTGTAGTAACTGGAAACATTATTGAGCTAAAATTTTGCATGAACCTATAAAATGATGTCAACTCATGAAAGCTTCGAACCTGATGAACTTGTGTGGTTGGTGTTGACCGCTACACTTTTAATAGTCAATCTTTTTCTTTTCATCCACTTTGATTCCATCTACACTTACAATATATCCTAAGAATAATAAACTAGTAGTCATAAAGTCACATTTTTCAAGTTAATGTATAATTCATTCTGTTGTAACACTTGAAATATTGATCTGGAGATGTTTAATATGTTCTTTCTTCTGTAATACTGTAAATAAGAATGTCAAAAATAAATAACGACAAATTTACCAATAAAAAAGTTTCAGAACCTGATTCATGACCTTCATAAAGATACTGGGGGCAGGCTTTTTTGATAAACCAAAAAAGGTATGACCAACCATTCATAAAGACCTGCCTTAGTTTTAAACGCAGTCTTTCATTCATCTCCTTGTCGAATTCGGATTCTGATATCCACTTTTTAAATCAACTTTTGAAAAATTTTCGAACCACAGAGCATATCCAACATGTCATCTAGGCGTGGAATTAGAAATCTATACTTAACTGTTATCTTGTTAATAGCTCTTGCTATCAACACACATCTGCCAACTTCCATCTTTCTTTTTTTTAAACCAGTAGAGCGAAATAAATGTATGGCTCATACTTTTCCTTATCAATCCTTACTCAATAATTCTTCAACTTATTCTTGAAGAATTTGATTTTCTTCTAGAGTCATCCTGTAATGTGGAAGATTTGGCAAACTTACTCTTGGTCTAAGATCAATATGATGTTGTACATCTCTCAGTGGTGGCAGATGAGTTGATAGTTCTTGAATTACAGAAAATTCAGATCACAGATTTTCAGCAGCTTTTGGTATCCTATTTCCAATTATCATGTTCGACTCAGGTTTTTGAACCACAACAAATAATGCAGTATTAATATCAAACTCTTTAAAAAACTCTGTCTGGTTGATGAGTATTACTTTTTTTCTCTCTTCTTTTTCCTCTCTTGCTACCACTGTCTTGCATTGGTGCCAAAACAAATTTTTAATATTTCTATATAGAAAATATAAATATTTTCTTTACCAATGTGTGTGTAGTATCAACATCAAATTGTCATGGTCTGCCTAATATCATGTGACAAGCATCCATTTCAATAACATCACATTGCACTTCATCAGAATATATTTTCCCAATTGAAAATTTGACCAAACACGTCTCTGAAACTTTAGTTTCTGTTTCTTCTTGATCCAAACAATCAGGTATGGATGAGGGTGTGGCCTTGTCTGTAAAACCTAATTTTTAACCATGACAGAGAGCACAACAGGTTTTCACTACTACCACTATCAATAATTATATCAATATCTTAGAATTCATTGTAGCACCTTGTTTTCTTTTTATGAATACATCAATCTCCTTTCATCACAAGTGAATGAGACAGTAAGATCACTGTTTTGTGCATCAATTCAATAAAATTTTTCTTCTGCCTACCTTCAATTTCTGGTTCTTCATATTCTGTTTCTCTTCCAATAGAATCAGCATGGTTTACTGTGCAAGCGTTTGGACAGATATTTGATTTGTGTCCATTTTCACTCACACCTGTAACATTTAGGAATGACATTAGGGAGTATGGAAGTTTTTGTTAGAAGAGACTTGGGCAGTAGGATTTGCTACATGAGTCTAACAGAACTTTGATTCAGTCGCCGTTGCCAGGGGGTGTAGAAGAAAAACTAGTGGATCTTCCTCTTTCTGGCTGAGGAGTTGAATTCTGATTTCCAAAATTTCAAATTCTAGTTTTTCCTTTCTCTAATAAGGCTTCAGCACATTCTGCAGCCATTACAATATCATTGAGCTTGAAAAATGATTGTAAAGCTACTTTGTCTTCAATTTCTCATCTGAGACCACCTTTAAATCTTGAAATCATATATGACTCAGATTCTGTCATGTCAATTCGAGAAGATAAGTGATAAAATTGTTCAGCATAATCAGAAACTGATCTATTTCTTTGCTTGCAAGTTTGATACTGCTGATATAAAATTTGTTCATAATCTGGGGGAAGAAAACGAGATTTCAAAAGTTTCTTCATTTTCTCCCATGATCATACAGGTTCTTTGCCTGACCTTGTACGGGTGGTCTATAATTGATCCCACCAGGCAGAGGCTCCACCCTTCAATTTATAAGCCAACAATTTTACTTATTTTTCATCTGAAATTTTCATATACTCAAAGAATCGTTCTACTTCAACTAACCAGTCTAAGAACTCTTCAATCTTCAAATGGCCATTAAAACAAGGTAAATCAATCTTCATACGAAAATCTCGAAAATTATCTTCTTCAAACCTTGATTTAAAACTTGTAGAACTAGATGTACAGTGAATATCTGATGAAGATTCGACATTAGTGACTTTCTGAGGACGTCTGATTTCATGATCACTAGGGGGGCGTGAATGACCCTCTAATGTACTCATTTTAGCCAAAAGTTGTTTCAAGCTTTCATTAAGATCATCAAATTTCTGATCTATTCAATCTTGAAATAACAGAAAATTTGACTTTAACATAGAAGCAACTTCAGGTGAATCATCAATACCAATATGAGCAGATTTACCTTGTGACATCTTTGAACCTTGACTGGAACATTGACTTGCTCTGATACCAACTGACGCAGCAGTGACGTGAAAGACAAATAAGATTTGGGCTTGAATCCACAAAACTCTAATCTTGGAGAAGAAACCAACCTCTGAATCCACAGATTCGGAGTCTCCAACCCTTGAGTCCACAAGGGGGTGCCTGAATCCACAAGCAAAAAAAAGGAAAGGTTCTCACAGGAGAGAAAACTGATTCAACTCAAAAAGGTGTGTCCCTCAGGTTATTATGAGGGCCTTTATATAGGCCTAGAAAAGGGGTGGGGGTGCTCATAAAAGGAGGATCCTGACAGACCCTGAGGACAGACTCTGACTAACACTGAAATGACTTAAAGTAGAGTATGATAGATTGAGATCTTGAACAAATACTTTGAAGTGACATAAAGTAAGTTCTAACAAGTAGATATACTAAGCAGATCTTAGGTACAGACTCTGACAGTCTGATATCTTGAGTATATCTTGGGTACAGACTGAACCACATTAAAGTCCCTTATAGAAGGAAGGAGATATAAAGTGCCTTCTAGAAGTGAAAGGACATAAAGTAGAAAGTAAGTATTACTTTTCGGACCTCTAGCCCACTAGTGACATATGTGGGCTCCCTCTTTACTACTGTTCTATTTATGGCCCAAATTTAGGGTAATTGGGCCCAACTTCGAAGTTAGGACTTCAACTTGTGTCTTAGGCTACATCACAAAGTGCTCAGAATGACAATGGGGAAAAGTCAGATTAAGGGTCAAGTGGCCCAACTATGAATTTAGGCCATAAAGTAATATTGTTACAAGGCCCACATAGTCACAATTGATATTGACATCTGAAAGCTACTTTTATGTCATTCCTTGTAGAATGAGTTGCAGGCATCAGCAGTATAATGATTAAAGATATCACTAAATAACACTTTTAGTAAAAAATATAATGATTATCCCTTCCCAAATGAGTTGCATCCAAATCGTATTGTCATTGTCAGCCTAGAATCATATGACAAGCATCCGTGTCAAGGATATCATAATAGATTTTATCAAAATCAAGATTTCCCATTGGTTTCTGAATCCCTCTTTGTCCACCGAATTTTGTACGGATGTGTATGTTGTTCAGTCTTCTGCCCTAGCTTTTGCACCCATCACTGACAAAACAGTATTTTCGCAGCTCTCGAATCAATAATGACATCACATACCTTAGTTTTGATGGTGCACCTTGTTCTGAGGCACATTATGGTGCTGTGCTGGTTGGTCCTTCATTGGTACATGCATCAACCTGCGTACAACTAGAGAATGAAAAAAATCTTCCTCTTCTTCTCCTTCAATAATATTCTGTTGAATTTCCTCTATCATCTACATTATCCCTGCCATCTTCACCGATTGCCCCTGCAAAATTCACAGCACCTCATTTTGGACAAGAATTTGACTAGTGACCTTTGTCATTACACCTGTAACATTTTGAAAAGAGTTCGGGACATAAAGATTTCGTTGCACATTACTTCGACCACTAGGGGACAGATCCACTTTCTGCTTTTACGGTGAGCTGCACTTTCCACTGGAAGTGGAAGAAGTAATCGGCACATGTCTGGACCTGTCTGATTTCAGACTTTTCCTTTTCTCCAATAAAGTTTTTGCACATCTGAGGTCATAATGACGTCAACCTAAAACTGGCATGATACAACTTTTTCTTTTCAATGTCCATCCTAAGATTCTTACATTGGTTAAATCAACTCTAAATGATAGGGATAAATTTTTTCTGTAGATACTCAGTTACAGAAACTGATTTAAAGCTGATATTGATACTGTTGATACAAGACTTGGCATATAGTCAGGTGAAAGAAATCTTGACTTTATTAACTTTTTCATTTATCCCAATTTTGAACAGTATCTTCATCAGGAATCTTCATGTCTTCAAAAACTCATTCAACTTTAAAATCCAATCTAAGAATTTTCAGTTTTTAAATGACCATTAAAAACTAGAATGGTGATTAGTTAAGCATGTTCTTAACAGAAACCTCCTTGAATTTTTATGTTTTTTTAGTAGATTTTATATTTTCTAGGGATCTCCAGAGATCCGGAATTTCTTAAGTTTCTTCTCTTGACTTGTGGTAGAAGATCTGAATCGATTGATGTAGCTTGATTTCACCCTGAGACTACAGAATTACCGAACTTCGACCTTGAATCCACAAGATCAGAAATGGTTCCTTATGACGCAGCGAAACTGTTAGTGATGACCCTTGAGTTGAACGGATATTGAGGTTAGCGGAAGATGGGTTGAAATCACGACTGAATCCTTAAAAGTCTAGATTTCTGGGAAGCTTTCTTGTCTTAAATCCACAAAACGAAGAGCTATTTCCTTGGTGCTCAAGGCGGATCCTGAATCCCCCAGAACCAACGGACTAATTCTCTGACTCCACAGGATGCTGGAGTCCACCAGCAGGGGAGAAACTCTCAGTGAGAAGAAACTCACAAATTCTATTCATAAAAAATAAGTTAGATGACCTTTGGGCTACATGGGGCGTCCTTAAATGGGCTAAAGCCTGTGAAAGGTCTGAACTTTGAATTTCAAACGAAATTTGAAAATTATGAGAGAATTACATTTGGGAAAGTTTCTGAAATAGAAATGGACTTAAAATAGAATGAAATAGGCTTTGTAAAAGGTGGTGTAAAGGCAGGTGACAGTTATGGAAGGAAAATGAATAGAGGAAAAAGAAAGAGAAAGAGGCTTTAAATAGGCTAAAATAGGAAGATGCTTAATCAAGAATGGGGATTATGGTGACAGCAATAGGATGAGAGATCTAAAATAAAAGGTAGATGAGCTAGTGTAAAGGTTCTAAAAATAGAAAGTCAATCTTCAGGTTTTGAAGTCTTCCGCCAGTGGATGTGGATATTGGCTGGATCAATCTCCCCTTCTTCAAATGAACTTATCCTAATTATTCAGCTTTAGAGAAATACCACATAGGTCCATCATTAAAAGTATTTGAGATTCCCCATAGTGTCTGGAAGGTCAACCATGTAAGCATTGTCATTAATCTTCTTTAAAATCTTGAACGGACCATATTTTTAGACTGGGTTGTTGTAATTTCCTGTGGGCAGTCTCCTTTCTTGATATATCATTTACCCGTCACCAACTTGGAAAAGCTTTTTTCTTTTCTTATCTGCCTTGCTTGTATCAACTCTGTAAGGATTTTCATGGGGACAATGGGAAAGACGTTTTCAAGAAAAGAACAGGGTTGTATGAACGGCTGGTCATGCCCTTGAATTATTTTTTCCAATGCGTCAAATACATTCATGAGAACATGCATCAAGTACTCAAACCTTTTATTTGAACATTTGTTGTTGTGTATTTTGGATTATAGTCTCATGTTCACATTTAAGATCGTGTTCAGAGTTTTACAACCGGGAATGATTCTCAGTGCTCATCAATTTGAAGAAATGTAAATTTTTTGACTACCAGTTTAGATTTTCTCTGGGATATATTGATGTAGCCCAGTTTGTGCTTAAATTCATGATCTTGAAGAACAGAGGTCTGAAGACTCATTTCATCCAAGAATAGATTTAACATATGTTAAAATGCGTTCAAATCTATTATTCATTATTTTCTTTCACGTTTTTGTTATTATAATAATTTTAATAGTTAAGGACGTTTATAACAAACTTCCTTAACTTTCGGGCCGTTTTAATTACTTAGAATTGTAGTTAATTAAGGACATTCTAACAGAACCTCCTGAATTTTAGTTTGTTTTAACAGTTTCCATTCTTTGTTTAGGATTCTAGAGATCCGAATTTGTTGTAAGTTAGTTATCTTTTAGGCCTATATAAAGGCCTCTCATGTAACCTCAAAGGAAAGTCATATTTTTATCAATAGAATTCGAAGTCCTTTCTTTTCAGAAAGTTATCTTCTCTGCTTGTGGATTCCAGCCTCCCAGTTGGTTCAGGGAACCACTTGATCTTGTGGATTTAAGATCAACCCTTTTGTGAACTCAAGGGTCAAAGTACATTCATTCCGGTGGACTCAGGGTGAAGGACCTTCACGGAAATCATGGTTTTGTGGGTTCAAGAATAAGATTTCTATTTATCTCAAATCAAGCTTCTGAAATATTCCATATCTTCAGCAAGACAAATTCTCCGCTGCGTCATATATTATTTCAAATTTTAGCTCTATTATGTCTCCCATGATGGAATGTATGAAGAAAGGAACTTTGAAGTGGATGGATGCTACAGAAACGAGTTTCTATTTGGATTAAGGAAAAGTTATGCACTGCCCTTATATTGGCACCACTAATTGATAAATTATTTAGTTGGTAATGTGATGTATCAATCCTTTGAATTGAAGCTGTGTTATGTCATGAAGTGTGACCAGTTTCTTTTATAGTGAAAGTTTTTGCTTGAAGAAAATAGTCTATGATGTGTTTAGAAGCACTACATACCTGGGAACATTATTTGATTCAAAGGAAAATTTATATTGTGTGTGATATCATTTATCTAAAAATTTACCTCATGATTAAGCAAATGTTCCAAAGGTAACCGAGTTGCTGATGCACCTGCAGAAAGTCAGCACTGTTGATTACTATGAATGCTGAAATTACTTTGTTTTGAATATATGACAGGAGTTATATGCCCAAGCTGAAATTACTAGTTTTGAATATATGAAATTACTATTTTGCAGAGATTTGTAATGCTTGTAAACATGGTAAATCTCTAAAAGGATTTCATATTCAAGAGGATTTTCTGTTTCGAGGGACTCAACTATGTATTCCTAAAAGCATTTCTCGAACATCTCTACTGGAGAAATTGATTTGTGAGTTACATGCTGGTGGACTTGGAGGACATTTGGGATGTGATAAAACATTAGAAATGATTGAGGACCATTATTTTTGGCCACAACATAAGAAGGACGTAGAAACCATGTTCGTAGATGTCAAATCTGTTAGGTTAACAAATGTCAATGCCATAATACAGGTCTTTACACCACAGCCTATCTCATAAAAAGCATGGCTTCACATTTATATTGATTTTATGCTAGGACTGCCTCGCACTAAGAAAGTTCAACTTCTTAGTTGTGATTTACCTAAAAAGTAAAAGACCCAGGTGCTACTTTGATTAGTTGTGACAGTGGGAATGTTCCATTCCATAATGTTTTATTAGATCCTGGTTTTAGTGTAAACCTCTTACCATCAGCCATAAGTGACACATGATTTAGGTGAGGTGAAACCTGGGTCCATAATTTTACAATTTGCAGATAGATCAGAGCAGGCGGTGAGAGGTAAAATTAATGATGTTATAATTAAGGTTAAAGGTCATTACTTTCCTATTGATTTTCCTATTCTACATATGAAGACATCTACAGAATTAAATCAAATGCCTATCATATTAGGGTCACCTTTCCAATGCACAGCAAAACCTAACATGGATTTTGATACAGGTGTGTTGAGGATTAGGAATGGAGATCAGATCATTCCACTTCAAATGTTTAGGGCATTAAAATATCCAATTGATAAACTTGAAGAATTTAATGCTATAGATATTCTTGAGGAGTGCATTCAAGAGAATTTTATGATGAAACAATTGAATGATGATCATTATTTTGGTGATTTTTTAGATCTTCCTCATGAGGTAGTGACACAGCGAAACTGTAGGCGATGACCCTTTAGGTTGAGCGGATGTTTAGGTTGGTGGAAAAGGGGTTGAAATCACAACTTGAATCCTCAGAAGTCGAGATTTATGATGAAGCCTTCTTGTCTTGAGTCCACAAAACGAAGAAGCTATTCTCTTGGTGTTCAAGGGCGGATCTTGAATTCACAGAACTAACAAACTAGTTCCCTGAGTCCATAAGGATGTTGGAGTCCACCAGCAGAAGGGAAAAACTCTCAAGGAGAAGAAAATCACAAGATTTTATACCTAAAACTAAGTTGAATGCCCTTGGGCTACATAGTGATGCAGCCAATATCACATCCACTGTTGGAAAAGACTTCAAGACCTGAAGATCAACTTTCTATTTTTAAAACTCATTAGACCCTTCTATTTTTACAACCTTTTATTTTTGAAACTTCTATTCTTAGAACCCTTTACACTAGCTCATCTACCTTTTATTTTAGATCTCATCCTATTGCTGCGACCATAAATCCTAGGCATTCTTTATTCAGCACCATCCTATTTTTAGCCTAATAAAGCCTCTCTTTCTATTTTTCCTTTTTTTCTATTAATTTCCTTTCCATAATTGTCACCGCCTTTACACCACTTTCACGAAAAGTCTATTTCATTCTATTTTAAGTCTATTTCTATTTATAAACTTTACTAAAATTTATTTCATTTCTAATTTTCAAATTTCGTTTTAAATTCAAAGTTGGCACCCTTTTCACAGGCTCTAACCTATTTAAGGACGCCCCATGTAGCCCAATGGCATTACACTTATTTTTATGAATAGAATTTCATGAGTTTCTTATCCTTAAGAGGTTCTCCCCCTCTGCTGGTGGACTCCAACATCCCAGTGGACTCAGGGAACTAGTTCGTTGGTTTTGTGGATTCAGTATCCGTCCTGAGCACTAAGAGAATAACTTCTTCATTTTGTGGACTCAAGACAAGGAGGCTTCATCATAAATCTCGACTTTTGAGGATTCAAGTCGTGATTTCAACCCCTTTCCAGCAACCTAAACATTCGCTCAACTTAAGGATCATCACCAATTTTGTTGCGTCATGGGGCAACCTTAAATGAGAGCTTGTGAAAGGACTCCAACTTTGAAACGAAATTTGGAAAAGTTTCTGAAGTAAAAATAGGCTTAAAGTAGAACGTGTAATAAACTTTTCTAGAAGGGGGTGTAAAGGTAGGTGACAGTTTAGGAAGGGGAATGAATAAAAAGGAAAGAAGAGAAATAGAAAAGAGGTTTTGAAAAGGGTTAAATAGGAGTTTAGAAAGTGGTGAACATAGAAGGTGGCGTCTAAAAGAGATGAGACTTAAATATAAAGAGTGATATAAATATGGGAGGTCCAAAAATAGAAAGAACGAAATGTCGGAGGATCTAAAATACAGCGTCCAAAATGGAAAGTTATAAAATATAACCTCAGAAAATGAAAAGTTGATCTTCAGGTTCAGGTTCAGCCCAATAAATGTCATATTGGCTGGCTGCATCAAGCAGTAGATACCAGCACGTCAGTTTCCAACACAATTGAAGGAGAAATTACTTCACTTAAACTTAGGCCTTTGGCTGTGTCAATAAAATATACTTTTTAGGGGATAAAAATTATATCTAATTATTATCTGACACAGCAGTAACACGGAAGATAATAAGTTTGGGCCTTGAATCCACAAAGTTCAAGAATTAGAGAAAAAACCAACCTCTGAATCCACAGATTCGGAGTCTTACAAACTGGAATACACAAGGGGGTGCCTCAATTTACAAGCAAGAGGAAAAAATTCTCACATGAGAGAAAACTGATTCAACTCAAAAGTCAGGACCTCAGGTTACAATGGGGGCTTTTATATAGGCCTAGAAAGGGGGTGGGGGCGTTCACAAAAGGATGATCCTGACAGATCTTGGGGACATAGTCTGATTAACACTAAAATGACTTAAAACAGACTATGACAGATTGAATCTTAAACAGATCCCTTAGAGATACTGTGCCTGACTCTGAAATGACCTGGAAGCAGGCTCTGATGGTGTAAACATACTGAGCAGACTTATACAGTCTCCGACAGTCCTAGATCCTAAGGACATCTGAAATAGATTGTTCCATATTAAAATCCCTTCAAAAGGAAAAAAAGACATAAAGAGCATTTAAAAAATGAAAAGGCATAAACTAAAAGTAAATATTACTTTTCAGACCTCCAACCCACTAGTGACATATGTGGGCTCTCTTTTTGTAGTTCACTTTATGGCCCAAATTTAAGAAATTGGGCTAGCTTCAAAGTTAAGACTTAAATTTGTGTCTTAGGCTACATCAGTCTCTTCTTCTTCAAGAGAACTCATCCTTGAGTCTTCATGTGAATATTCTAATACTCAGTATATGTCACTGACATTAAATTTGGAGTGAAACAGTCATATTTAGTAGGAGTTGAATGAGGTATGTATTATCATTGATCTTCTGTAGAACATCATGCGGTCCGTAGTTCTTTGACAAACTTGTTGTAGATACCTGATGAAATTATTTTTTTCAAGGTACACCATTACTTTGTCTCCAAGTAAAATATCTTCTTTGTTCTTTTCTTATTTGCTGCTGTTTTATATTTCTCATAATTTTTTGTGAGATTGTGTATCAAACTTAATGAAGTGTTGTGATATGATCCACCATATTGTTTGCAGTAATACTAGTTCCAACTGATCATGGTACTTGTAATTAGATCTCGCAGAATTCTTACAGGAAAACAATACGCTATTGAAAATGCAAATTAGTTAGTTGAACAATTAATCTTCGAATTGTAGGCAAACTCTGCTTGAACAAAAGTGTGATCCCATTGTTTTGGCTTTTCTCCTGAAATACAACGAATCAAATTACCAAGAGTTTTGTTCATAACTTCAGTTTAGCTGTCAGCTTGTGGGTGACTAGTGATACTAAATTTGAAAAATGTGTCAAACCTTTTCCAAAGAGTGTGTCAGAAGTGAGATACAAACTTAGAATCTCTGTCAGATGTAATTGACTTAGGAATTCTATGTAGACAAATAATTTCGTTAAAGAAGTGATCGACGAATATCATTAGTCTTTTTACATGCGATGAAGTGTGCCATTTTTTAAAATCTATCAATAACAATGAAAGCTGAGTCAACTTCTTTGTGTTTAAATTTAGCAGACCTAATATAAAGGTCTATAGAAATATCAGCCATGGACGTTTTGAAATTGACAACGGTGTGTAAAGTTTAGTATTTTGACTTGGTCCCTTATAGGTTTGACAAATTTGACATTTACGAACAAAATTTTCTACATCCTTTTTTAGTCTGGGCCAATAATACTGTTCTTTAATTGACTGTAATGTGTTATCTCGACCAAGGTGTTTAAACCTGAAGAGTGTAATTCAAGTAAGTTTCTTCCTTAAAGAGTTATGAGAATACATAACTGTGTTCCTCGAAATAAACTATCATATAAATTAAAACCTTTTGGTTGATATTCCCTGACATACAGCTCATATATTGTTGAGAAAAAAGTCATCAATGTCTGAGTATAATTCTTTGAGATAGTTAAATTATGTGATCTTAGCATCGTAAGTTCACCAAACATGCTATTTTTCTACTAAAAGCATTTGTAACTCAGTTTCCCTGACTTATGTTTAATAACAAAGTAAACATTGAAGTAAAGAGATCCATCTGACATACATTCTATTAATGAAACTCTAACTATTGATTGATTTAAGAGCCTGATGATCATTATATAAAATAAATGCTTGCTGAATCAGGTAGTGTTCCCATGTTTGTAAAGCATAAACCACGGCATAAAATTTTAATTTATATGTTGTCCATTTCTTTCTTGTCTCAGAAAGTTTTTCACTAAAAATGTTATTAGCCGACCTTTGCTGTGATAATACACTTCGAAACCAATTATGGATACATCATGATTCATACTTCAAACAGTTTATGAAATTTGGCAGGGCTAAAACAAGAGCAGAACATAATCTTCTTGTCATTGTGTATGTTTGAGTTGCTTCATCAGTTTGTTTAAAACTACCTTTTTGATACATTTAGTAACTGGAAACATTATTGAGTTAAAATTTCGTATGAACTCTTCTATAAAATGACCAACCCATAAAAGCTTCGAACCTGATGAATTGTGGTTGATGTTCACCAATCTTTAATAACTCTAACCTTTTCTTCATCCATTTTGATCCCATCTGCACTTACAATATATCCAGAGAATAGCAAACTAGTAGTCATGAAGTCACATTTTTTCATGGTAATGTAAATAAAAATGTCATCAAAATAAACAATGACAAATTTACCAATAAAAGGTTTCAGAACCTAATTAATCACTCTCATAAAGGTAATGGGGGCAGCTTATTAGATATACCATATGGCATGATCAAACCATTTATAAAGACCTGCCTTAGTTTTGAATACAGTGTTCCATTTATCTCCTGGCCGAATTCGATCTGATGATATCTGCTTAAATCAACTTTGCGAAATCTTTAGAACTACAGAGCATATCCAACAGTCATTTAGGTGCCGAATTGAAAATCTATATTTAACTGTTATCTTGTTGATAGCCCTTACCACGCAAACACATCCGCCAACTTTCATCTGTTTTGAAACTAGTAGAGCAGGCACAGAGCATGGGCTCATACTTTCTTTATCAATCCTTTACTTAATAACTCTTTCACTTATTCTTTAAGAATTTGATTTTCTTCCAGAGTTATCCTATAATGTGGAAGATTTGGAGAGCGTACTCCTGGTATAAGATCAATATGATGTTGTACATGTTGCATTGGTGGAAGATGAGTTGATAGTTCTTGAATTATAAAAATTCAAATAAGAGATTTTCAAAAAAACTTTGGTTTCCTATCTCCGATTATGGTGTTTGAATCAGATTTTTGAACAACAACAAATAATGCAATATTAATATCAAACTCTTGAAGCAACTCTGTCTGATTGATGAGCATATTATTTTTCTTCTCTTCTTTTCTTTTTTGTTAAAATCATTGTCTTGCATTGGTGTCGAAATAAATTTTTTACCATTTCTATAGAAAATATTAATATTTTCCTTACCACTGTGTGTAGCCATGATCTGCCTATTATCATGTGACAAGCATCCATTTCAACAACATCACACTACACTTCATTAGAACATATTTTATCAATTGAAAATTTGATCAAACACATCTCTGAAATATTAGTTTCTATTTCTTCCTTGATCCAACCAACTTGATATGGATGAGGGTGTGGGCTTGTCTATAAACTTAAATTTTTAACCATAACAGAGAAGACAATGTTTTCACTACTGCCACTATCAACGATTATATCACATACCTTAGAATTCACAGTGCACCTTGTTTTGAAAATGTTATGGCGCTGTGGGTCTTCTTCTCTTTTTAGTGAATGCATCAATGTTCTCACTACAAGTGAATGGGACAATGTATCTCCAGTATCAAATTCAATAAAATTTTCTTCTAGCTCACCTTCAATTTCTGATTCTTCATATTCTGTTTCCTTTTCAATAGAATCTCCAAAGTTTAATGTGCCATGTTTAGGACAAATATTTAATATGTGTCCAGTTTCTCAACTCCTATACCATTTAGGAATCGCATAAAGAGTATAATACTTTTTGTTAGAAGAGACTTAAATAGTAAGATTTGCTTTACTTAATTTAAAAGAACTTTGATTCAGTCGCCCATTGTGGGGTGTAGAAGAAAAACCAGTGGATCTTCCTCTTTCTTGCTGAAGAGTTGAATTTTGATTTTCAAAATTTCGAATTCTGATTTTTCCTTTCATAACGCTTCAGCACCCACTCTGTAGCCATTATAATATCATTGAGCTTGAAAAATGATGCAGCCAATGAATATGACATCTATTAGAGCGAAACACACAATGACTTGAAGATTAACTTTGCATCTTTTGAAGTTTTTATTTTTAGAACTCTACATTTTTTATTCCGTTCTATTTTTTGGTCCTTCTGAAATTTCGTTTACTTTCTATTTTTTGACCTTCCATATTTAGATCACTTTCTATACTTAGGTCTAATCCTTTCTTCATTCCCTTTCGAATTGGACACCAACTTCTATTTTCACCACCTTTTAAAATCTATTTTACCCTATTGAAAGCCTCTTTCTATTTCTCCTGTTTCCTTTATTCATTTCCCTTCCTGAACTGTCACTTGCCTTTACACCACCTTCTAGAAAAGCCTATTTCATTCTATTTTACGCCCAATTCTATTTCAAAAATTTCCTAAATTTATTTCCCTCCTAATTTTTAAATTTTTGTTTGGAATTCAAAGTTGGCACCCTTTTCACAGGCTCTGACCTATTTCAAGGACGCCCCATGTAACCCATGGAATTCAACATATTTTTATGAATAAAATTTCGTGAGTTTCTTCTTTTTAAGAAATTCTCCTCTGCTAGTAGACTCCTGCATCCATGTGGACTTAAAGAGTTAGTTCGTTGGTTCTGTAAATTCAGATCTGCCCTTGAGTGCCAAAGGAATAACTTTTTCGTTTTGTGGACTCAAGACAAGGAGTTTCACCAGAAATCTCGACTTTTGAGGATTCAAGTCGTGATTTCAACCTTTTTTTTTGCTAACCTCTACATCCGTTTAACTCAAAGGGTCATCGCCTCACAATTTTGTTGCATAAAAATGATTGTAAAGCTATTTTATCTTCAATTTATCATCTGAGACCATCTTTAAATCTTGAAATCATATATGACTCAGATTCTGTCAAGTCAAGTTGAGAAGATAAATGATAAAATTCTTTAGCATAATCAGAAATTGATCTATTTCTTTGTTTGTAATTTTGATATTGTTGATACAAAACCTCTTTTCATAATCTGGGGAAGAAAACGATTTCAATAGCATCTTGAAAATTTTCCTATGATCATCCAGGTTATTTCCCTGACCTTGTACGGGTGATCTGTAATTGATCCCACTAGACAGAGGCTCTAGCCTTCAGTTTATAAGCCAATAACGTTACTTGCTTTTCATGTAAAATTTTCATATACTCAAAAAAAATGTTCTACTTTCACTAACAAATCTAAGAACTCTTCAATATTTAAATGGCCATTAAAACATGATAAATCAATTTTCATACGAAAATCTCAGAAATTATCTTCAAATCTTGATTTTGAACTCGTAGAACAAGATGTACAGTCATTATCTGATAAAGATTTGACATGAGTGACTTTCTGAGGATGTCTGATTTCATGATCTTTAGAGGGCGTGAATGACTCTCTAATGTACTCATTCTGGTCAAAAGTTGTCTCAAGGTTTCACTTAAGATTATCAAGTTTTTGATCTATTCGATCTTGAAAAGAAAATCTGATTTAGTCATAGAGCAAACTTCAGTGAATCATCATAACCCAATATGAGCAGATTTATCTCGTGACATCTTTGAACCTTGATTGGAAGGTTGACTTGCTCTAATATCAATTGGATGCAGCAGTAACACAGAAGATATATCTTTGAGCTTTCATAGGCTCTTACTAGAAGTTTCTCCAACTCAATCATTTGTAACATTCATGCTTTCCTGCATGTGTGAGGCTCATAATGACCCAATATGCTTTATGCTCTATACTGGTGAATGGCAAGGTTTCCAAAATGAGTCAGTATGGTGACATGTCTATTGGTGTCTTATAGGTTGCCTTATAAAGGCCACAAAGCATCATTTTTATTTCTCAGCCCACCTTTACCATTTGGCTTGACGATCTTCTGAAGGATCTTGTTAATCTCACGATTACTCACTTTTATTGCCCATTTGCTTATAGATGATAAGGTGTGGATACTTTATGATGAAACTCCATACTTCCTTAGCAATAACATGCAAAATGCTAATTTAAAGAGATCTCCATTGCTGATGATTGCTCAGACATCCAAACCCAGAAGATATATTGGTATGCACAAATTTAACGGCAACTTTATGATCGTTAATTCGAGTAGCGATTGCTTCAACCCGTTTAGACACATAGTCTATAGCTACAAGGATGTACAAAATATCCATTAGAGGGTAGAAATGGGCCCATAAAATCTATGCCCTAGATATCAAAAATTTCTACTTCTAAAATCAGATTCATTGACATTGTATTATTTTTAGCAAGATTCACAGTTGCTTGACAATTCAAACAAAATATATAAAATTGATATGAATCTTTTAAAAAGTGATGGCCAATAAAATCCACTTTGTAATACCTTTTTGAGCTGTCTTTTTACTTGGAAAAATGTTCACCACAATTAGATGCATGGCAGAAACATAAAATACTTTGTTGTTCACCTTTAGGGACAGATCTTCTCACAATCTGATCCGGCCAAGAATATAAAGCTCAGGGTCATTCTAAAAGTAAGATTGTACCTTATGAAAGAATCGATTCTTCTCATCTTTATTCAACTAAGAAGGAAATTCAGTTGAAAATAAATAATTAACAATATGTCCTTACAAAGGGCTTAAGATTTGAGTCACTACAAAAAGCTGGTCATTAGGAAAAGAATCATGCAAAGGACTATCAAAACATTATGAATATATGATAAATGATCAGAAATTTCATTTTCTGATCCTTGCAAAACAAGCTCTGATGTAGCCATCTATTGAGCAACACATAAAGACCTGAAGATCAACTTTTCATTTTAAAGTTTCTATTTTTAGATCCTTACGACATTTCATTCACTTTCTATTTTTAGACTTTTCATATTTAGATCACTTTCTATTTTGACACTTTCTATATTTAGGTCTCATTCTTTTCTTTATTCCCTTTCTATTTTAGACACCACCTTCTGTTCACCACCTTCTAAAATCTATTTTAACCCTATCTAAAAACCTCATTCTATTTCTCCTTTCCCTTCCATAACTGTCACCTGCCTTTACACCACCTTCAAAAAGCCTATTTCATTCTATTTTAAGCTCATTTCTATTTCATAAACTTTTCCAAATTTATTCCCTCATAATTTTCAAATTTCGTTTGAAATTTAAAGTTGGTGCCCTTTTCACAGGCTCTGGCCTATTTAAGAATGCCCCATGTAGCCCAGGTGCATTAAATTGATTTTTTATGAATAGAATTTCGTGAGTTTCTTCTCCTTGAGAGTTTCTCCCCTCTGCTGGTGGACTCCAGGGAGTTCGTTCGTTGGTTCTGTGGATTTAGGATTCGTCCTTGAGCACCAAGGAAATAGTTTCTTTGTTTTGTTGATTCAAGACAAAGAGGCTTCACCAGAAATCTTGACTTTTGAGGATTCAAGTCGTGATTTTAACCCATCTTCTGCCAACCTCAACATCTGCTCAACCAAAGAGTCATCACAACAGTTTCACGTGTCAAGCTCTAATGAAATAGTCTTGGTTTTGCATCCTTCTTACTCAAGAAAAATTGTCTGTTGCATGATCTGAATAAATGATAATTTTCTCTCCTAATAAATGTGACCTAAAATTTAAAGCAAAACTAGAGTTAAAATATCTTTTCTGCAGTTATGTAATTTAATTGAACATCAGAAATGGTTTTACTAGCATAAGAAATCACCACAGGCTTCTTGTCAACCCTTTGTCAAAGGACTGCTCCAACTGTATTATTAGATGCATCACCATGAGCTCAAGGTGACTCCAATCAGGTGCCTACAAGAGCCATTAATCAATGCCTGATGTGGCCAAGTGCTCAGAATGATAATGGAAAGTCAGATTAAAAGTCAAGTGGCCCAACTACGAATTTGGGACATAAAGTGATCATTACTACAAAGGCCCATGTAGTCACAATTGATATTGACATCTGGGTTACTTTATGTCACATTCATTGTGGAATGTGCTACAGAGGCGTCAGCAGTAAATGTTGTCAGTTTGTCCCAAGTCATTTCAAGACAGTCAGAGCCTGCTCCTTACTTTATGTCATTTCTTCTCTCCAGAAAGTACTATCTCTCTATCTTTCTAGAATGTTCTAAAATAACAATGTTGCCGTCTACTTTGTCATGTTAGACATTAATGGTCTCTGGCCTAAAAGATCTTTAAAGGATTCTACTTTTGGGGAGCGCTTCAGCTTCTTTTTTAGCCTATATAAAGGCCCACCCTGTAACCTGAGAAGAATATCTTTGAAGCTATTATCTATTCTCCTCTGTGAGAGTTCTCTTTTTGCTTGTGGATTTAGAGATTCTTCCATGGATTCAAGTTGGTTTTTCTCCAAATTTTAGGCGGTGGTTCAAGGTCCAAACTTATTATCTTCTGCGTTCTGCTTTCTGATCAGTTGGTATCAAGTAAATTATGACCTAGTCAACAATAAAGCATGTCTCCCGAGTAAATTTGCTCATATCAATGATTCTGATTCTACCAGAGTATGCCATTCTCGAAATCTGATTTTATGGGTTGAAAATAAATTAGTCGAAAGGTTGAAATATTAGTGATATGTTGCAACAAGTTTTGGTAAGAGTGAGTACAATAGAATGTAATATACGCCTACCTGAAAATCAAGATATACGGCATCCTCAAAAAGTGTCACCTGTTGTTATTTCACCAGATAGCCGCTGTACTTCTAATTCAACAAGTTCTAAATCTGAACAAGATTGATTTACTATGTTTCAATGAGACATTTGAAGATTGAAGTTTTTAGATTGGTTGTCTGAAGTAGAATGATTTTCAAATCTGAAAAATTCTGAAAAGAAACAAGTGAAATTATTAACCTTATAAATTGAAGGTGGAGCTTCTGCTTGGTGGGATCAGAAGTTACAAACCATAATCGCACAGGTCAGGAAAGAACCTGTGCGATGTTGAGAGAAAATGAAGAAACTACTGAAGTCTTGTTTTCTTCCCCCAGATTATGAGCAGATTCTATATCAGCAATAACAAAATGGATGTCCAGAACATAGATCTGTTTTTGATTACGCTGAAGAATTTTAT
>JANEYH010000063.1:0-21919 GCA_024713555.1 Spirodela polyrhiza | reverse complement strand
GGCACGTACCTTCAATCACCGTCGACCTTCAGAAGATAACATGAAGTACGTGGATTCTCAGGCGTGGCAACTGATCTCTTCTGTGCCTCCTTGATTCATCTATCTGTCACCTAAATGAACCAGAGAAACGAATCCAAAAATGGGGATAGATCGGATTTAAATCGCAAAATGAGACAAAATCCACAAAAAAATCGGAAGAATGCTGTCCGTCACCCGGTAGGAGGAAGAGAGCATCCCATTTCGCCCTAACTCAGAATTTTTTATACTGGAATCAGATCTAGAATTGATTATAGGCAGTTAGGAATCAGTTTGCTTAAAAATCGATTGCTTCTCAGGGAGAATCGACTTCCGTTTCCCCATTGATTTCTCCGGCCGTTTCCACATATTTTTGTCCATGGCTGCTCATTTCCACCCCTTGAAGCATTTTAGTTTAATTAAATAAGGCAACCCAATGGGCCTCTAAATGAGCTTCCCTTAAAGGATTTCTTAAGTTGTTGACATCAACACATTTTGAAAATATTTTAAAAATCATTAAAAATTAGGAAAATCAATTGTTTAAAAAAGATCTCCAACTATCAAAGTGTAAATGATTATCTGAGACTAAAAGTAATTAGGTGAGGAGTGAATCAATATAAAAAGATTGAATCTCATCTATGTAGGAGAGAAAATAGTGAGATAACTTGTTAAAAAAGAGAGAAAGAAAACTCATATATAGATAGCCATGATGAATTGTGTTCGCATGTGTTGATACCTCTGTGATTTAGAAAGAAAATATGAGATTATAGAAATACTAATTTACTCCCTTCTTGATATTTCACTTAGTCCCTTAGATCTTTCAATTGGTATTATAACTCACTTTGATTGATAAATATTTACATATTTTAAGAAGTAGAACTTATAGTTAGTGAAACTATCAAAGTATCAAATCCTAGACCACTTATGTTTGATGAAACTAATTATATATTTTGAAAAACCAAGGTAAGAATTTATGCTATAGAATAAAGATCAAAGATTTAAAAATTGATTAAGGACCACAAAAATCTTATTATGAGTCCATAGAGGAGTAGAATTGTATACTAAATGTAAGGGCTATGAATATGTTATTAACAAAAGGTTAAATATATTATAGAAGAGAAAGATTTCATGCATACTAAAGATGTGAACAATTTACTTGAAAATATTGACTAATGTTTTGAATATAAAAAGCCAAGTCATTTCAAGGTCGATTGTCTAATGTTGAAAACAAAGAAGATAAAGAGGACATGAAAGTAATGTGGAGTGACAATGATTCAAGTATATATAAGGAGAAAGAGACACAAGAAAACATATGTATAATGACAAAAACCTCCAAGGTTTTTCATAAGAAAATTTTGATAAATTGATGAATGCCATTGACAGTCTAAAAAGAAAATTAAAAATTATATAAAATGAAAATCAGATACTTAGAAAATCAATTAGAATACTAGAGGATAAAAAAAATATTAGGCAACAATCATTGATAGGTTATTAATTAAGAATGAATAACTTCTTAATACACTTTATATTTTTGATAAAGATTGTGATGACACTTATTTTGACCTATCCTTTAGCTATGAACGAACACAGAACATAGAACATACACCTAAGGAGAACACATAATTAATTGATACATTTAAGAGCCAAAGATCTTCATCTGTCTGATTTGTTTCAACATCTCACAATATTATGTATGTTAAAATGATTTTTGATTTAAATGTAGAAAGTCAAAAGCTTAAGGTTAGGGTAGTATGCTACACATAGAGATTAAATAGTAAGAAAAGGAAGAAAAATTAGAAAAAAATTCACTAACTTAGAATCTTTTCATGATAAATTATGAGACAATTAAAGAGCAATGAATATGCTCGTCAAGAGTGAGAAAAGATCATTGAGGAAACAAGGATTATGATTTAATTTTTATCATATTAAACTCTATGTTAAATCTAAAAATAGGCCTAAACATATTACATATGGGTACTTAATGGTAGCATAGTTAAACTCAAAATAATTTGGGTTGACAAACTAAAAACTTAATAATTGTTTTAGGGGGATCTCAAGTGGACCACCTCACAGTGATACTTAGATAGTGAGTGTTCAAGACATATGACTAGAGATAAAAAATATCTCTCCACATTCAATTCAATGGATGGAGGAATAGTAAGATTTGATGATGAGACTGATTGGTCAAATAGAGACAATAGTCGACTATAGCAATATGGGAGTGATGTGGAAACCATATTAAAGACCCCTTTTTGTTCCACATTGTCAGATTCTGTTTCCAAACTAGTGTCAGCACTAAATTAAAAACTTCTTGTTTGACCATAAAACCTATGTCCTTCTGACTTTATTTTTGGCTCTCGATATGACTAAGATACTTCTGTCCCAAGAAAAAGCACAAGAAACTTAGTTTAAATAATCATTTTTGTTACAATCCTCCCACGGTTAATTCTCAGCCATTTTAATGTAACCATCGTCAAAATAGGCGAGCTTTGCCTGAAGTTTTCATTTCTGACAACAATAAAGAAACATAAGATGAATTCATGTAGGCATTGCCTTTTTTGGGCCTTCTTTTTCAATACTTTTGTGGGCTTGATAAAGCCCTATCTTTTAGGCATTGCATTTCATTTTTTATGCTTTAATCTAACCTTTCTTGAGCCTTCAGCTTTGTCATTCGACACTATTTCTTGTCACTTTGATAAAATCTGTAGAAGTTAATCTATTTGGAATAAAATTTAAATATTTTGAACATCAATTCCTAATAAATTGAGATAGATTCTCAAGGTGATAAACCTTAGAAAAAGGTTAGAAAATGTTAGTAATTAAATCCATAAATTCATGATGTAATGTAGTTAATTTTAGAGTCATTTATACATATCTTTTGACTTTTGCTCTAATATGATAATATATAATAACTCATGCTTACTATGATTCATTGATACAAAAATAAAATAAATAATAAATTAATTATTAGTGATAAATGAGTATCTATCATCTACCCTCGTCAATGAAAGGTGTTCAATGGTATGCAACTTACCTTCATACTACTTGGGCCTATGTGTGCTTGTCAATATGCCCTTTCTAATGATATTGCTGTCTATTCATCTCGATGCCAATATTAAGTCGAACTACCAGGGCGATGGAGGGTTCATCCTTCCGCTGTAATACTAGGCCATATGTTTCAGACATTTTTTCTCAATAGCCTTCGACTTATATTTGTATTATAATACCTAATTTATCCCATACAACACGTAATAAGAGATATAGACCATATCAGGTTCTTTGGCAAGACAGTACGATCGGGAGACAACCATGTTTTAACCCAATAACTAAAGACAAAGTCGATGCTTAGTGGGGAATCAGGTGCAAGTGCCAGCAGCGAACCCGATCCTTCTCGCACCGATATCGTAGATCACTTCCAAAGTTTTCTGTTGGACGTTGCCTATGATACCGATCTGCGTGGCATCAGTATTCCCGGCGAACGCGAGGCAATACCGCGAGCTGCCGAGGTAGAAGAACACGCCAGCTGTGCCGAGGGTGACGTCAACGCCGGTGTAGTGGAGCTTGATAGGCGGATACGTCACGGTCCCTGCGTTGCTGAAGTCGTAGCAGGTATCCAGAATGCTCGACGCCTGAATTCTTGTATACCGCAACATGGCGCTCCGGAAGGCCGACCTGAGCGCGGCGTAGGCCGCCGGTGGTAGGCGGGTGATCACAGTCCCAGAGTCTATGATTGTGCCGGCAACTCTGAAGACGGCCGCGGTCACCGGGAGCCGCGTCCCACCGACACTGATGCCGATCAAATCGATGAAGTAGAAAGAGGGCGCGCGCGGGTTCGTCAGCATTGGAGTGTAAAATACTCCAGATGTGGAGCTCCTGCCGAAGGTCAGGCGGCCTGTAGAACTTTCCCTGTCGGGGAAGCAGTAGGAGAAGACATTGCCGAGCCTGGAAGCGGTCTGTGACACCAGAGAGTAGGAGCCTCGGCCGAGACCCACCAAGCCAGCGACACCCTCAAGGAGGCCCCGGTTATTTACGCCGCATCCGAAAATGAAGCTCTGGAACACGTCGGCTGCTGTCAGCGTAAGCTTGTCCGAGGAGAGGAACCCGACGGTGGTGGAGCCGTCCCCGTATTGGACGCCATAAACGCAGGCACCGGCGGAACAGCTTCGGCGATTGCGATTGAGATTGGTACAGGCCGTTGAGCTGCAGGAGAACCGGCTGTAGGAGGAAGAGGCCGAAGGGTTGAATATCGGCTCTTGCTGTTGGTAACACGACGTGCAGGGCCTGCACTGGACCCAGCAAATGTCACTACCGGTGTCTATTTCCACGGTCTGGGCTCTCGTGGGAGTACCGAGTCCAATCGTAACGACATAGTTGCTGGTGCCGAGGTAGGCACCGCTCCGCGCTGGAATGGAAACTCCGCTCTGCTCTATGAATGTCGTGTTGTCGCCAGTGGAGCCAGATATTCTCTCCTGCAATGAAGCAACCCTGAGGGAGTCCCGGGCGAGAGTTTCCAGTTGGCTGGGTTTGCTTTCGTTATAGGGTGAGCAAGGACCGTAACGGTGGATGATCGTTAGCGAATTACCGCTCTGGGCTGTTAACACAGGAGAAGATAAAAAATGTTACTGTCTTATGTTATCTACGAGGATAATTCGGAGTTTTAGTGATATTGTTGACTTTGTAAGCAAAGAGTGGGAGATATCGATAGAAATTTGTGCATGTATCTGTGCATGTATCTGTCCATAAGATCAAAGGAGTGGACAGAGATATAGATATAAACTTGCATACAAGGAATTTATATATATATATATTTATACCTATGTATCTACTAGGCATTTAGAATATTTACAGGGCAGAGAGGAGGGAGGGGGGAGGGAAGGGAGAGAGAGAGAGAGAGAGAGAGAGAGAGAGAGAGAGAGAGAGAGATAGATCGATAGATAGATCGAGCGAGAGATAGATCGATAGATAGATCGAGCGAGAGATAGAGGGAGAGAGAGAGAGAGAGAGAGAGAGAGAGAGAGAGAGAGAGAGAGAGAGAGAGAGAGAGAGAGAGAGAGATAGAGAGAGAGAGAGAGAGAGAGAGAGAGAGAGATAGATCGATAGATAGATCGAGCGAGAGATAGAGGGAGAGAGAGAGAGAGAGAGAGAGAGAGATAGATCGATAGATAGATCGAGCGAGAGATAGAGGGAGAGAGAGGAGAGAGAGAGAGAGAGATAGATCGATAGATAGATCGAGCGACAGATAGAGGGAGAGAGAGGAGAGAGAGAGAGAGAGATAGATCGATAGATAGATCGAGCGACAGATAGAGGGAGAGAGAGGAGAGAGAGAGAGAGATAGATCGATAGATAGATCGAGCGAGAGATAGAGGGAGAGAGAGGAGAGAGAGAGAGAGAGATAGATCGATAGATAGATCGAGCGAGAGATAGAGGGAGAGAGAGGAGAGAGAGAGAGAGAGAGAGAGAGAGAGAGAGAGAGAGAGAGAGAGAGAGAGAGAGAGAGAGAGAGAGAGAGAGAGAGAGAGAGAGAGAGAGAGAGAGAGAGAGAGAGGGAGAGAGAGAAGAGAGAGAGACGGAGACCTAAAAAATTTATACGGCCACGAAACAGTATCGAAGACCACGTACGAAGATATAATACCTGCAGTCGTTGGTAAGTACAAAATATCAAGCAGTATTGAATTAATCAGCACGAGACTTTGAATGTTTTCTAAAGAGCGCGAGTTCATCAGTAAAATGATTTTATCAGCAACGAATACGATTGGCTGATAAAAGCTATTCATCTCAGCAAACCTTTGGATGGAGAACAATTGGCAGCGGGCTCGTAGTCATCGACTCGGAAGACTGAGAATTTTTGGCCATTCCCATGAGCCTGGCAGCTGTAGTAAGACAGAAGAACGCATAACAAGGTGGAGATCAATGCGAATGAAGGCGCCATTTTCGGGTTGCTCTTTGGCGTGGCGTCCAGTGGCAAGACAACATTATATATAGACTTTATCCGGTGCAGGAAAAAGTCGTAATGTATTTAATTCGTTTATTGACTTAAATTCTATTGGATGCCAATGAAGTCAATCCTTCGATTATTCTTCTAGTTGACCAATAGGAATATGACGCTTCTTCTCTTTAAATGTTATTCTTTATGGTACCGAGAGGTCAGATCGACACCAGTGACAACTTGATATGTTTCAAATCGTCCGAAGTTGGAGGTGCATGCAGGGAAGGTGCATAAACCATTTGGAGAAAAACGATTCCTGGAGATTTTGTGATGCGTTGGATAGATTACCGAGAGTTAACCAAGTTCAAAACATCGATATGCCTAAACCAAATGCTAGCAATACCTGTCCTCACGGGGATTAGCCAGTGGTAGGCCAAACGTTCTAATGAGGGCATCAGAATCAATTTCGCAGCAGTCAAGGTCTAGACTCAAAGGCGGCACATATGTAAACTTGGCGAATAATTTAATATGCATCTCTTTTCCTGATTTTCGTCGGTCATTATGTTCAAGTTTATTATTGATGTTTTTTATCGTTTTCTGAAATATGTCAGGTTTATTAAATATCCTATCTTATCCGAACCGTATTTACTCCTTTTTGAAGCATTTGATGCGGACATTGCAAGCCATTAGTTAGGGGAGTTGGGATTTCAAAGCCAGATCTAAGAACCCTAACTTGATGTCAGGAAAACGACATTTTAAATGTAATATTTTATTGGAGACAGTCAATAACCTTGACATTACATTATTTAGGCGTATCATCTTCGATGAATATTAATTTAGGAAACCCTATGGCAGGAGGAGCAAGACTCAGGAACCTGAACCTAGATCAATAAACTTAGATTCTTAGGAGTTCTTGGGGTTTCCTATCTTAGCCAGGGTTTTCTTTCTTAGCCTTCAGTTTACATCTTTCAATCCATATTATTTTGCGTGACCTCCAGCCGTAGTATGCGGGACAATCTGAATCCTGTCATTTCCACATTAAGATGGATGAAGGATAATTGTAGTTTGCATTTTGCATGAGTCCTAGGCTTCAGGAGGGATCCGTGGTGATAAGCCTGCATCTGGTGTTAGAGGTCAAATCGTAGTCCTAGTGGAGTTAAGTTGCTAGAAATGCTGTCTCATAGCTTGAGTTGACCAACTTGAGAGGAGGTTAATTTTATAGTAATCATCTGCCGTCTTTTATCCATTGGGGTTTTCCAGGTCTATCTAGGAGTCTAGTTGGTCTAACAAAATTAGAAAAATGGAAGCCAAAATGGGAACTGAAATTATCCTTATCTAATGTTATCAGAAAAATATTGATCCATTGGAGCTATCACAAACAAATCCCATGATGTCCATTAATGTCACACAAATAATCAAAGTGTGCATTTCATTAGATATGAGAAAGCTTATGATAAAGAGCTGTTATAAATTTAATATTTAAAATGTGTCCTTCAGCATAAGACATTGCAGACATGTCCAACGCTCACGCAATTGCAAGAGGCATCTCATGCGCAAGAGACAATGGTTTGAAGATGAGACCGGTGAGCTGATGTGAGACGAATCTTGGGAGAAATCAGTGGGCTAACGTAATGTAGAGCCTATGTTATCCTGAAAGAATAAGAGATTTGTTGGAGATTTTGGAGACTGATTTAACGGGCCCAAATGGGCTCAGCTTCCAAAGAACAAAATTAGTTTCAGGGGTGTAATTGTCCTGTGTTCCCATGCTCTTTTTCTAAAACTGGAATAAGAACGGGGAGATTACCGCCTCTTGTGTGTGCTGTGTGAGAAATGTATGCTATCGTACTGAAGCCTGTGTGTTGAGTTGTAAGGTGATTTTTCGTTCCAAAAGGAAGAACTCGTGTGACTGTGGACATAACAGTATTCTCCAAACCACGTATATCCAGTGTGCTTTCGTTCATCTCTTTCCTGTCTCTCTCCCCCTATATCTCATGGGTGCTGCATTGTCGTCCGCTGTTCGAGTACGAGGTTGCTTCTGCTCAACAACATTAGCAAATCGGTCAAAACAAGGTAACCAAACGTTATACAGTATGTTGACTTAGATTCAGAAGAGTTTTAAACTAGAGGAAGGGCACTAGGAGAAAGGTTTTTACTTATGTAGATGAGAGTGTTAGTTGAAAGTGCACTACATAAAATGATTGCATTATCTATCATGAGATCAAAATACATGGCAGCCAGTGGTAGCATAAGAAAGTATATGGATCAAAACTCTCATGGATGATATTGGAATGAAATAAAAATATACTGGACAGGGAACCAAATTTATCATGAGGCACATTTCTCCTGAGTACAATAGAATCTGAAAATATATTTTAGATGGAAAGGTTCACTTGAAAAAATTCGATAAAAAGAGTGGTGATAATATGCTGACAATGCATTTGATGAACCAGAAGTTGAAAATTTTGTTTGAAACTGATTAACTTGAAGACCTAAGCCTATGTACAGTTTTGACTGAACCACTTGGAAAGACAGCTATGGGTCAAGGTGGGGAGTATTGTTATCTATGGATGAGAGATATAGACTATAACCTCAATTAGGGTAAGGGAGGTTGAGGAACATACTGTCAAGGTATTTCTCATTGTTTTTACCCATATTGGCTCATTAAAATCAATTACCTCTATTAATTTTAGAACCTAATTGAATTCTTGAACAAATATTCGACAAAGGCCAATGGTGATAATTTTTTTTAGTTGGTTGTGACCAACAGTGAGAATCTTCCTATGGTCTTCTTTCAATCTTGCATATACTTTGAAAAAAAGACTAATTTTATAATGGTATGGTTCTCATAACCTAGGTCCACTTTATCAAGTACACCTTTGATTTGCACAAATTTCTGTGTTTCTCCATTGAGGAAAAGGGATCAACACTATCAAAATTTCCGAAAAAAATTATTCTAGATCATCTGATCTAGGAAATCAAATTGTTGATTATGGAGATCAAGTCTCTTAAGTGATAGGCCACACTTATCGCCACTTTAATTAAAAAGATATGAACAAAGTTTTCACTGAGGTGTTTGTCTGAAAAGATTACTAGATGACGAGTTGCGAGAATTCTATGAAGATGACAATGGATGAAACCTAAGTTCTTAATCTATTTGTCATTTTAAAACTCATTCATTGTTGAAGAGTTCTTATTTTTGGATGGTTGGAGCAGTGTGTTATCACAATCATGATCTAACTTCCAACTTTTTTGGCTTCATGGAACACTCTTGAATTTTTGATTTCAAACATAATTTTTTTTCTTGATAGAGGTTGTAGAAAGTTATTGTTAACAGTTGAGAGAATAGAAGATTAGTTTTTTTATTTTGGAATGAGACTCTTTATTTTGTTGCCAAAGGTTTCTTGTAACAATTAATTGGCAGCTTGAATAGGAAAATTCAATACAATATATTCTTAAACTATTCGATCATGTCCTTTAAGGTTAAAACAATAGTAAAAGCATTATGCTGAATTGTAAGACTTTTAAGATGTTGAGTTTTAGAGGCCAAGAAATGAGTTCATGGTGTAGAACATGTCATTTTGGTAAAAAAATGTATGCACTGGACAAAAGAGTGATTTCAGCACAATTATAAAATTTTCTTCAATTTCAAGCCATGGGGCATCAAATTTTAATTGTGTCATCATTAAGACATTTAAAATTTGGTAAGAATATTTAATGAGCACTCATATGTATTATTTTTCATATGAATGGTTAAATAAATAATCATGATATTGTTGGAACCATGTAGGCATCATGTTTTGATGATGACAAAATCACTAAAGGTTAATCAAGAATAATCTAAGTAACGAATTATGCTTCAATAATATACATACGTGGACGAATATATGTAAATGAAATATTCATTATGATTTAATATGAGAAAACATGTACATAAAATATTTATGTCATGATTTTAGACATGCAATTGACAAGTTAATCAATGAAAAAAATTCTTATAACATAAATCTAAGTAACCAAATCATAATATCATGAAAATTTATCATATTATATACTATTGTGTGAGAATTTTATTATATGTAGACATCATAACAATCAAGTGAGTAATGATTTGATCAAGCAAATTAATGAGTTTAGGTAAAGTAAAATATTGGCATGAAAGTTTATTCAAGAATCTATAGAGGCATGATTTTACTTTATGAAAATCAAATTATTTTAATATCAAATTAGTTGAATGATTAGTCAAGTGTTGAATTTACTAAATAAGATTTTTCGAATAAACATTGAATATATATTCAAAAATCATACATATCAATCTTGATAGTGATATTATGATTTAAAATATTAAGATTGAATTTCATGAAGTATAATTGCATCCCATATCTTCTTCATTGAATTCAAATGAGATTTAATTAAGAAATTATTACTTTCGTAAGATATGTCATGTCAGATTCATAATAAAACTTATCAAATTTTTATTATGTTTCTATGAACTAACTGCTATTAGATACGAATGTTGATTCCTAAAAGATTCACATGTTGATTTCCTTAGAATATATCTGAAGTAACACAGGAGATGTATTAAATTCAACAAGCTTTAAATTTAATGATCGTAAAAAATCTGTGAATAGTTTATACTTGATTTATTTATAAATACTACTAATCTCTAATAGGAAGAATTAATTTTCAATGTTTACATTTATTCTTTTACATATTCTTTCTCTATTCAATAATCTTCGCGTAATGCACTCAAGAGGAAGAGAGAAAGATGATTAATTAGCTAACTGCTCATTGATTTAGAAGGAACTACCTCATGAAGCATATTCATGATATTATTTATCCTTGAGTTGTGCTTAATAAAAAGCCCTCAAGCTATTATGCAAGCTAATAGAAATAGAAAAAAGATTCAATCACCCAAACATTTATCCTCTACTACTACAATAGTTCAGAGCATTCAACTTTAGATAAACCCACAATGATATTGATTTAATTTACGTGTCAAAAATAGTAATTATTTATTTGATCACTTGGGGAGCTGTCTTGTGAAAATAATATTGCAGGGCCTCATATAGCCATTAATCAAAGAAGATTTATATGTAGAATCCTAAGAGAGTTGAGCCCATTGAATTAGTGGTTGTGATATGAATAATTAATTAGTGGAACTTAAGGGTATGAAGTGTCCTTGGGGAGTGAATGTAGGCCAATTTCAAACCACTCCAAAAATAGTGTGTTTTGAATCAAAACCTATTAAGGATCAGCCCATTAGGAGAGTGATAAGGAAACTTTAGAGAAAAATCCTTTAGAGAAAGAACAAACAAATCAATACAACCCTCTTCTTGAACCTTGTTGATCTAAATCTCAACATTGTCAACAATGATTTAGGAGTGATCAATGATCTTTCATAATTTGTTTATAGATAAATCTTTCCCCAGAGACACTTACAATAAACTAAAATCTAATAACTATATATAAATTATAATTTAAAAGAAATTAATGATTATACATATTTTATTGAACTTCCATTAAATATGGTTGTTTCTTATAACTTTAATGTAGTGATAACTGATATGTCCAAAAATTATGATGAATTATGTCATTGTTTGGCTTTTCTTGTTTTTTTTAGACTTATACAATAATACTTATAATTCACCTTAATCACTAGGTACTGGGTAGTGTGAGTAAGGGGTCGAATCTGCAAGGAGGAATGGTATAAATCTGAATTTGAATTTTCAAAAAGAGAGAGAGAGAAAATAGACATAGAAGAAAGAGGAAAATCGATGAGAAGATAGAGAAGAAATGGGAGATGATCTTGAAGATCATGATCTTGTTTCCAAAATCAAGATCTTGTAGATTAAGGGTGAGATATGAAAATCTGGTCAGAAGGTTGATGAACCATGAAATAAGAATGAGAAAAAGAAATCTTAAACTAATTTTTATGATTTTTCATATGATAACTGTGATCAAATCAGTTCAATGATGCTTCCCCAAACTATCATTCAATCAAGGGCTTGTACATTTCACCCAGGCCATGGCAGCTTGCAACCAACAAGATTAATAAAAAGAGAAAGGAAAGAACTCACTAAATCAAAAGTTTGAACACAAGATTGATCCTTGGCTGCCCTCTTTCCTACTGGCCAACAAATGTTGGGGGCGAGACTCTCGGATGCCGCATCCCCCCTTTGCGGCTCTCTTCTCAAAGGGCTTAGGGCATGGATGGAACGAGAATAGAAACAAACCCTCAAAATTTCACTTTGATCGGACGATTGAATCTTGAGATATCAAGCCTTAAACATCGACTGATCCTGGCCATCAAATTTTCTTAATATTCTATTTTCCTCTATCCTCTAGTGCCGCCACCACATAAGATTTAAGGGTTCCACACCACACCACATCTCTTCGATGCCAGGTGTCACATTCTTGTTAAATCCCAAAAATGAGGCTTAACAATTCATAAAAGAAATCATTTAAAATTATAAAAACCTTAAAATAATCCCAAAAAAAATTATGACTTAAAAAATTAGTTTCTCGATGAACATGTTGTTAGAAAAATCTGTATAAATACCGAAAAATCTAAAAAATTCGTAAAATTATTTTGACACGAAATTAGCCACAAAAATATATGATAACATGCATATAAGGTCAATTAGATGTATAAATATATGTAAATTCCATGATATTAATGCATAAATTTATGTGATATCAATAACTAAGAGTATTGTGGTGACTCATATGAAGACTCAAAGATGAGTTCCTTCCAAAGATGGGGAGTAATGTAGTTTATAAGCTAGAAGCTAAATAGGAGTCTAAAATGATAGGGTCAACTACTTTGAAACTAGGCCACAAAGAGCATATAGAGAAAACTACATGAAGAAAGCCCAAAAGTTAATTTGGAACAATAATAATTGACAATTACTTAAATTTTTTTATGAAAATTTAATTCATTTTTATTTTCCGTTACAAGTTTCTCTAAATAAGATTTCAAAGTCTATTTCATGTTATTTCAGAGTTTGTCAAAATCATATTTAGGTCATTTCAAAACTAGTGAAATTTTGTCTCAAGATTTATTTGAGATCCTCTTTTTAGGAGCATTCCACTTTCTTTTAAGTTTATATAAATGCACATACTATAGCATTAGGACACGGTTGAAGTATTATGAATTCTTTTCTCTTGTAAGCCCTCTTACTTGCCAATTTAAGTGCCCTCTTACAAATTCAATGATCTCTTTTTGTCTTTTTATATTGAAGGCAACTCCTTTGTGGATTGAGGTCTCCAATTCTATGAATTATGGAGCTAATTACTATTCAAGATTTGTACTTTATGGATTCAATCCTAGATCTTTCTACCATTTACTACAATCTTACATCAATTAGTTGCAGCTAACACCTCTAAACTAGTCACTCATTTATCACATTGTAGATAAACTTGATATATCTTTTACTAAGTATTCCTAAAAATAAAAAAAATAGATGGGCCACTATTTTGGCAAAAGTGAGGCATCTCTATGAGATCTTGGTCATTTACAATATCTTGAAAACATGAGTGTTAACTCAGATGTTACACTTGAAGAGTAGCATTACCTTTAGACACTATGCCATACTAGGTGACATTATAGCACATATCTAGTAGGTAGAGCACTAGTATGGACAAAAAATATTATTATTGATGATTTTTGGATTAACTCAAGAAGAGAAAATATGATTTTAATGATTTGTAGAATTACTTTGATTATCTAAAAATTGATGATATTATGTGAATTGAATAAAGATTGATGTGTTAGAGGTAGCATAGAGTTTAGCTTCTTTCAATAATGATCTGAGGTCTAGAGCATAAAAAATAATATTTTTATTACAAATTGATATCTCCATTAGATAGTGTGGGCATAAAGATAATAAAATATGTGTGATAAATATGTTATTATTTTATGTATAAGTCTTAATGTTTAAATTTTTTTATACCAAATTTTCTTAAATAAACCAGACATATGAGTTACCAATATAAAATCTTCAAATGAGGAGTCAATGGTAAAATATTAGAGAAAATAGTAAATTATTTTATTTGATATTGATTTTATATGTTACTGGTCTAAATGGCCTAGAAGTATGACCTTTGCTACTGAATATATTTTTATCCCAAAAAATCTGTGACATATATAGACATGAGAGTAATAAAAAAGTTGGCTCAAAGAAGAATCAAGATATGAAAATAGATCATGAAAATATTTCTTATCAAGGGAGTTATGAATTTGTGGTTATTTGTGATTTGTTTTTATGCATATTTTAGGATTTACGAATTGCTTGTTCAGCTTTGTTTAAGTCAACTGTTTGACCTAATAAAGTTAAAAAGGGGGTAGCCAACCCTACTAATAAATTGGACGCTTTGTTCATATTAGCAATAGTGAGAAATACAATATTTCTTGGTAATGACTAATGTTCTAACTGAGGTTTAACTTCCCTATCTACTTATCTTTAATTCTTTAAGATTCAAGAGCAAAGAAAATTGATTCAAGAAAACTTTAGACAGCTCTTCACTAATTTATAAGTTTTCTTCTTCAGTCCAACTTTCTTCAACCTCTTCCACCACCTTCAATTATAGTAAACTCATTTTTCATTATTTTTATGTTTTTAATTTGATTTGTGGTGTGTAACTCGGTAGAGACACATATGTTTTGCCTACACAACCACATAGCTTATTGTGGCACAAAAAGTATGCCAACAATGAGTAGACTTAGGAATCAAAGAATTATAAGGTTAGACTCTAGGCTCACGAATCATGGAAATGTAAGTAATTCTTGAGGTTAGATTCTTATAAGATCTGGTGTATTTCACATAAAGAATAATGGAATTGAGGTAGAGTCCTTGAAAGTGGATGTAGGTAAAAGAAGCAAAACCAAACCACTCTAAAATCTTGTGTGAACTCTCTTGTTTTAATCTGTTTTATATTTATGTGTTAATATGAATAAAATAATTAAGATATTAGTATATCAAATTAAATAATAAAAAACTATTATACTTAATCTAATAATAAAAGTTAAAAAATCAATTTACCCCACCTTCGTGACTATAAATGAACAATCGAAAGGCCAATTGCAAGAGAATAGTAGCTTATGAAAGTGCCGGTTTTCTAGAACACACTCGCAGTTACGGACAGCTCTGCTCTCTGACGCTTATCCCGATAGTGTCGAGAGAGTAGAAGGAAGGGGCTTGCACGTCAGTCAGCACCAGCGTGTACTTGATGCTGGAGGTGGGCATGGCCCGGGCCATGGTCAGGTGAACAGTGGGGCCCGAGTTTGAAGGAAGGCAGTAACAGACTTGTCGTACTTGTCCGTCGAGGCACCCTTGCCTGGCCGGAAGGGCCTCCGTTCTTCTCGCCACACCCATCTCCTAGGGTGATGGTCTCGTGGGGGTTGAACCCGATTGAGGAGCATGAGCAGTCACCGTATTAGATGGAATAGACCAAGTTGAAGGCAGAGTAGCAGGGCTTGTTGCCGGTGGACGACTGAAACCAGGAGCACTCGACAGAGCGCAGCTGATGCTCTTGTGCGAATATGGACACCTGCTGCTGGTGGCACGAGCAGACACGGGGTCTGTATTGGAACCATGGGAGGTCGCTGCCCACTCCAGGTACTTTAACGCCTTCTCTATCTGTCTGATGCAGGACGAATATGATTGACACAAATGTGATATGCTATAAATGAGATGAATAACTAGCAAGCCACAAAACTCACACACATTCAGATTCAAACCTTTAAAGCCGGCTGCGTGACACTAAGAAGACCGTTCCGTTCCTCAGTCGAGGGCTGGAGGATCGTCTCAAATTATCGTGATAAATCAAAGCTCTACATTTCAAAATCTCAGTCGGTCTCCAAACAAGGAAAACACAGCCCACACGGCTGATCACGAGCCCACACGGCTAGTCACGAGCCCACACGGCTAAACCTGATGGCGGTGGAATCACAAACGAGGAAAAATGAGATGAAATCAATGCACACATTCACTGAAAGGGTTAAGAGTGGACCTTGGGCGTTTGAACGCCGAGAAGTCGACGTCGAGGATACTTTGAAGAAGAGCGGGCTCGTCACGGATCCAACTGTGCGGTCAGTTGGCGGGGGGTCAAGGGGGAAGCTGCCCCCTTGCGGGGTTCGGGGTAGCGCCTCGAAACCAAATTCGGTGGATGACAGGAGCAAGGCGCGCAGTGCACGCACGGTAGCCGACAAGGGTTAGAAGCTGTTGCGGAGGACAAAGAGTCCAGGTACGTTCGCTGCGTGCGGGATGCTCCGGTCACAACAGGGCGGCAGCAGTCACGTAGACGCCCGCGGAGAGGAGTTCGCCACGTGCGGATGGCGACCCGACGTGAACCGTCCCTCGGCACATGAATTTCCCAAAATGACCACTCAAGCCCCCTGCATGAATTTCCCATACAAAGAAATCTTGAAGGGATGTACGAGGAATACATAAACGTTGATTATAGAAGAGATAACCATCATGTAAAGTATAATCTTTGGTGTTTGATGAGGGTCCCTGCACTAGAGAGTGAATAATAGGAGAAAAATCAGGGCAATGAGCATAGGAAGAGCGTAATTCTTCAAAACCAGTCACTTCAATCTTCATAACATTTAAGAGATGAGATCTACGACTTAATGCATCAGCAACTCGATTTTCTATGCCTTTCTTATGCTTCAAAACAAAGGTATAAGACTGAATATATTCAATCCAACGAGCATGACGAGGATTAAGTTTTTGCTGAGAATTAAGGTATTTTAAAGCCTCATGATCAGAATATAAGATGAATTCTTTAGAGAGAAGATAGTGATGCCAATGACGAAGTGATTGGACAAGTGCATATAATTCTTTATCATAGGTAGAATATTTGAGTTTAGCATCATTCAATTTCTCACTAAAATAAGCAATAGGGTGATTTTGTTGACTTAAGACATCACCTATTCCTAAACCCGAGGCATCACAAGCAACCTCAAAGACTTGCTGAAAATCAGGTAAACGAAGAATGGGTGCATGAGTCATCTTTTGTTTAATGGTTTCAAAGGCTTTGGTTGTAGCATCCGACCATTCAAAAGTTTTACCCTTTAAACAATCAGTCAAAGGAGCCATGATGGTACTAAAGTTATGAATGAATCGACGATAAAATGTAGCTAACCCATGGAAACTTTGAACGTCATGTATACTTTGAGGAAGAGGCCACTAAGTAATAGCATCTATTTTAGATGGGTCTACGAACACACCTTGGGGAGATAAAATAAAGCCAAGAAATGAGACACGCTTGACAAGAAAATAATATTTTTTTGGATGAGCATATAATTTTTCCTTCGATAAAGTTTCACAAACTTGCCTAAGATGGAGGAGATGTTCTTCTTTAGATTTACTATAAATCAAGATGTCATCAAAGTAAACAACTATAAAATTACCAATGAAGGATCTAAGAATATGATTCATGAGTCGCTAGAAGGTGCTGGGAGTATTAGATAAACCAAATGGCATAACCTTCCATTCATATAATCTATCTTTAATTTTAAAAGCAGTTTTCCATTCATCTCGGGGACGAATCCTAACTTGATGATAATCGCTGCGGAGATCTATTTTAGAAAAGACCATTGATCCAGCCATCATATCAAACATGTCATCAACTCGAGGAATAGGAAATCGATATTTTATAGTAATTTTATTGATGGCCCTACTATCAATGTACATACGCCAAGAACCGTCTTTCTTCGGAGTTAAGAGGGCAGGGACAACACATGGACTAAGGCTTGCTTGAATGAATCCTTTTTCTAGCAATTCTTGTACTTGACATTGGAGTTCCTTATGTTGAGTAGGGTCCAAATGATAATGAGGAAGATTAGGAAGAGATAATCCTAGTATGAAATCGATGGCATGCTGGATTTCACGCATAGGAGGGAGTTCCTTCAGTAACTCATCAGAAAAGACAGCTAGAAATTCAGATAATAACTTAATAATTTCAGGAGGATGGGAGGTAAGAACATCATCAAAATGATCAGAAATCATAGCTAAACATATGGTGGTTTCATGCTCTAACTCTCGCTGAAATTGAGTTCCGGTAATGATGCTCAAAGTAGATGATGATTGATGGGGCTGAGGAGCTTTTGGACGCAAGATATATGGGTGCCAAGTAATTTTCTTACCTTTATACATGAACGAATAAGTATTTGAGCGACCTAATTGCTGAATATCATTATCATAAAGCCAAGGACGACCAAGAGTTATGCTGCTCACTTTTAAAGGTAATACATCACATAAAACCTTTTCATCATAAGATTGTACGTTAAGGGGAAGTAAACATTGATTTTTGACTAGAATGGAAGTAGAATCAATCCAAGAAACATGATAGGGTCGAGGATGATCAAGCAAAGGTAATTTAAGATGTGAAATCAGCATATCTGATACGGCATTAATGTAACTACCACTGTCTACTATTGTCTTGCACATTTTGTCACCAATTTTAATATAAGTATAGAAAATAGAAGTCCTCAAGATATTGTCATCAATAGTTGGTTGAGTGAGAGTACAGCGGACAACAGTCATAGGAATGGAAGGAGTGCAATGAGGTAGAGGAGAATCGGAGATTTGAATGACACCTGCCAAACCATCATTATCAACATATTCATCCACAATTATTTCTTCAAGTTTATAATCTTCCTCTTCAATAATTGGATCAGTAAGATATGGTTCACATTCAAAATCATCATGTCCAATGTGTAGTGCTCTAGATGGGCATTGATTGGCTCGGTGCCCACGTCCGTGGCACTTGAAGCAAGTCACTCTAGATAGATCAGTCGATGGGAGTGTGGAGTGAGTAGGTGCTCGGGCAGTGGAATCAAGAGATGGAGAAGGACTAGAGGAAGAAGGAGATGGCTGTGGGGTGGAAACAATAGTACAAGATTCCAAACGTGGAGTGGGAGTAGTATTATTTTTAATTATACTAGGTTGAGAACTCACTGGTTGACTAAGGTATGAGGAATAAGAGCGACCACTATGGACAGAGCGACTAGTAGACATAGATGGAGTAGAAGAAAATTTTTGACATAATTCAAGGTCTTCTACAATTTGATATGCTTGCTCTAAAGTGGTAGCTTTCCTCACTAATAATTCTGTTTTAAGGTAAGGATTAAGACCAGTCCTAAACCGAGAGATGGGGGCACGTGGATTCTCTTCAATTTTACATTGCATATAAAATTCTTCAAATTGTGTAATATAGTCAATTACTGGACGATTTCCTTGCCTTAAAACATGCAATTGATCAATGAGATTATCTAAGTAAGTTGGAAGAATATATTTCTCACGGAGTTTGTCTTTCATTTGAGCCCAAGTTTCTATAGGATTTTCACGATGATTTTGAATAGAAAACTCAACATTTTCCCAAAAGATTTTTGCTTGTCCTCCTAATTTCATTTCAGCAAATCAACCTTCTTAAAGTCAGGAATATCATACCATTTAAAATAACTATTCAATTTGGATTCCCAATCAAGATATTCTTTAGGATCTCTAGAACCCCCATAATATGGAGCATCGACTCGAATACTTTTCTGAACTTGATTCCAATAGTTATCAAGATCAAGGGGCCGTTGACCACGATCATTATGTCGATCGTATGGATCATAAGGAGCAGGTCGTCGATCACGACCATTG
Organism: Spirodela polyrhiza; assembly: GCA_024713555.1. Classification (NCBI taxonomy): domain Eukaryota; kingdom Viridiplantae; phylum Streptophyta; class Magnoliopsida; order Alismatales; family Araceae; genus Spirodela; species Spirodela polyrhiza. The sequence continues at coordinate 2,323 of JANEYH010000063.1, read as the reverse complement.
AGACTGTCATAATGGTCATAGGGATCAATATGGTCACGAGCTGGGAATTGAGTAGTTGGAGGAATAGACTCAGGAGGTCGTGGAGTAGTAGGTGGCTCATCAGGGGTAGGAGAATGACGAGAGGTTTGACCTATGACTTGGATAGGAGGAGGTGGACGACGTGAGTTTCCTCAGACCTGTGATTCGAGTCAGGAAGTACACTCATGAATGGCCTCAATGGAAGTAGTTAAATGAGTATCCATATTAGTCACACGAGTGCTCATATCACGGATAGCATCTAAGACATGACTCATCTCACTACGTGGTGGTGGTGGTGGTGGAGGACTTTGAGAAGGGTTAGGATCCTCATGAGAGTCATCGAGTTGATCATCCATAACGACACATTTACCTGACCTAAGATGCATATGAATGAAATGATGAATGAATGTAGCTAACTAATGGAAGAGAGGGGGACACAGGTTAGGCTCTGATACCAAATTTAATGCAGGACGAATATGATTGACACAAATGTGATATGCTATAAATGAGATGAATAACTAGCAAGCCACAAAACTCACACACATTCAGATTCAAACCTTTAAAGCCAGCTACGTGACACTAAGAAGATCGTTCCGTTCCTCAGTTGAGGGTTGGAGGATCATCTCAAATCATCGTGATAAATCAAAGCTTTACGTTTCAAAATCTCAGTCGGTCTCCAAACAAGGAAAACACAGCTCACACGGCTGATCACGAGCCCACACGGCAAATCACGAGCCCACATGGCTAGTCACGAGCCCACACGGCTAAACCCGATGGCGGTGGAATCACAAACGAGGAAAAATGAGATGAAATCAATGCACACATTCATTGAAAGGGTTAAGAGTGGACCTTGGGTGTTTGAATGCCGATAAGTCGATGTCGAGGATACTTTGGAGAAGAGCGGGCTCGTCGCAGATCTAGCTGTGCGGTTAGTTGGCAGGGGGTCAAGGGGGAAGCTGCCCCCTTGCGGGGCTCGGGGCAGCGCCCCGAAACCAAATCCGGTGGATGACAGGAGCAAGGCGCGCAGTGCACGCACGGTAGCCGACAAGAGTTGGAAGCTGTCGCGGAGGACGAAGAGTCCAGGTACGTTCGCTGCGTGCGGGATGCTCCAGTCACAACAGGGCGGCAGCAGTCGTGCGGACGCCCGTGGAGAGGAGTTCGCCACATGCAGACGGCGACCCGGCGTGAACCGTCCCTCGGCGGCGGATGCTTGACGCTGTTGCGGAGGACGTCCGCGGCTGCGAGGCGAGGAGTCGCGCAGACGCCGTGGAGAGGAACTCGTTGTGTGCGGACGGCGATCCGGCGGAACCGTTTCTCGATGGCATACAATTGACGCTGTCGTGGAGGACGTCCGCGGCTGCAGGGTGAGGAGTCGCGCGGACGCTGCGGAGAGGAGCTCGTCACGTGCGGACGGTGATCCGGCAGAACTGTTTCTCGATGGCGGACGCTAGACACTGTTGTAGAGGACGTCTGCGGCTGCGGGGCGAGGACTCGTGCGGACGCCGCGGAGAGGAGCTCGTCGCGTGCGGACAGCGATCCGGCAGAACCGTTTCTCGACGGCAGACGCTTGATGCTGTCACGGAGGACGTCTGCGGCGCTGCGGGGCGAAATCGTGCGGACGCTGCGGAGAGGAGCGCGTCGCATGCGGACGACAATCCGGCAGAGCTGCTCCTCGATGGCGGACGCCTGATGCTGATGCGGAGGATGTTCGCGGCTGCGGAGTGTTCCGTCGTCCGTCGAGATGGTTAGGTCTCGCGGATGCGCGCGGAAGGAAGTCCGCCGTGCGCGATCAGTGAACTGACGGGAGGCCGTCAGCACGAAGAGGAGTGTGCGAGAACTGATGGAGGGCTCGTTTGGAGAGGGAAGGTTGACTTTGGAGCAAGGTGGGACCCATGCGACGGTAGCAGCTACAGGCAGCGGCGATTGCACAGATCCCCTAGGGCACGTTCTTAAGAAAGATACCTTTCTTAATCCCAAAATCAGCCACTAGATCAAGGAATTCTTAAGCCTATTTATAGGCCTTGGAATGAAAAAGAAGACTACAATAAAATCAAGCAAAATGAGCAAAAATTAAGCCTAATAATAAAGGAAATTCGGATCCTTCAGTTGGGTCCGACGATGACGACGTGGGATGGCTGCAGATGACGTGGCATCCTCTGACGTCGTTGCCTCCACTGGTGGAGCTTGGGTACATGCTCCACCACTGTCATATTCACGGAGTAATAGATTGAAGCTAGAATGGCCACTTTCTCTGCCAACAAGTTTCGTCTACTAGATGGGTCAATCATGCTGCTCCATTATTTCC
>JANEYH010000062.1:0-22180 GCA_024713555.1 Spirodela polyrhiza | reverse complement strand
CCCTTAAATGATTGTGTATTGATGTCTGTCGCAAAGTAAAACTTCATCATGATTTAGCATCTTTATTTTATCAGACCACTAATGATCAAAAGTTTTATTTAAAACCTTGTTGTTTTTTTAGAGCATAAACTAACATCCCTTTAACCTTTCAATCTTTGAATCTCTCTATCCTTGCAGCCATATCAGTTCAAATTTGAATTCAAATTTTCTCACCTTTCAAAGAACAAATTGGTGTGCAAATCGGATGTAGATCATCAAGTTTACCTTCACCATGTTTTTGCATAGATGACTTCTGTGTCATCTCAGACTTCACTCTTCAAAACGTGAATATTGGAATCATTGTCTCATTATCGCACAGACTTGGTACTTCTCATATTTAAATAAACTTATCTAACATCACTTTGAAATAATAAACAATGGAATATTTCACATTACTTGTGTTGTCTACTATAACATAACGATATACGGAATCCTTCAATAAAAAGTATTTCATAAATGTCCTCAAGTATTCTAACACTCAAAAATTACTCAATTTGAGAGACCATCTCTATTCTGATCGTTAATAATAAGGTCATGAAATTGATATTTTTTGAAAAATTTTATTATGTATTTAAATGATACAGAAAGAGACAAATAAAGGACTATCATGTTTGATTTTTTGTGTGTGATTATCAGAAAAAAGGCATCAACATGTCCGACGCCACATTTCGATCTAGTATAGAAATAAGAATATTAGTAATCCAATCATATTATCACACAAAGTGCAAAGCTTTTTCCTTGCATTCAAATGTCCATCATACTTCAAAAACAGTCACAAAACAAAAAGCATCTATCCAAAGATACTATCTTTACCTCAAATTTAATCCTTCAGTCTAATTTTCACACATTCTCCCTAACTCAATAGTCATTTTATGTTGTTGTTCCATGTGGGAAATCCAAAAAGTTATACTTCTCGATTCCCTAATTAGCCTAGAAGATTTTAAAACCAACTTTCACATTGATGAGAACAATTCTATGACGTCTATATGGCTGATTCTCGGCATTGAGTTTCCTCTCCCACTCTGAAACCTTAATACTCTTAATTTAATAAGTATAAAAACGTTCCTTCTAACAAAAATTTTGTCCATCGAGAATTTTGAACAATGTTGGTCGTTAGAAATCGTTTCAACTCATTTCTCAATTATCTGTTCGCGAAAGAAAATTATCAAGATATCTCTTTCAGTGAACCTGCAGTTTTCACCACTTCCTCAAAACAGCATACCATCCGTCTTGCAGTAATCCAGCTCTCCCCATTCTACGTAAACCTATTTAAACCATCATGCACATTTATTCCGTGTCTCGTCCGCGAATCAACAAAGTGCCGTACATTTAAAAACATCCCCGTATGAATTCTCGGAAGAGATAAATAATGGAAACAAGATGACAAATGTTCAAAGGGTTTAGTGGCCGTTCACCACAGCGCACTTGACCCTGATCTCGCCCTTGTTCCCAGTCAGCACGTCGATGGCACCCATCCGCACCATGGCGGCCGCGTACTTCTTCGCCCAGCGGTTGGGCTTCTTGGCGAACGACGCCACCTTGTCCGCCGTTATAGGGCTGGTCCACAGCGTCTGGTCGGAGGTGAGCAGCCCCCTCCCCTCTGCAGGTTTCTGTAGTACTGGACGTCCAGGCGATTCGGTGTGGCGAGGTCCAGGGACACGGTGGTGCGGTCGGTTCCCGGAGGCGGGCACCGCTCCTTGAGGTAGTCGGCAAGGTCGGCGTCCATGGAGGGATCCTGCGGGTGGGTGGCGTTGAAGTTGTACAGCCTGTTGGAGGTCGGGCAGTGGGAGACGCCGAGAGAGTGAGCGCCGGAGAGCGCCACCATGTCTTCAGCGATAACCCTTGTTCTCGAAGCTTTCACGGAGGACCTCGGCACTATCCTGGGCCCCGGAAGGACGTCGGCGTCGGGTTCAGGATAGCAAATCCCATCCGCCTTCCCGCCGGGACCTGGTAGCGGAAACCGCCTAAGAATTCCGCGTCGCGGGCGGCGAAGGCCAGGACGTGGCGCATGACACCGTATTGGGGCAATTTTCGCGATTCCAGGAGATCCTTGGCCTGCTCGACCACCTCGAAACCCCTCAGGCTGTTTATGTTGGCGATCATTCTTCCGAGTCGCTGCCTTCCAGCAGAACGGGAGGCGTCACATCCCTGTTCACTGGAATTTACGTAGGAGAGTCAGACGTCGATAAGTCCGGTGGGTACAAGATGTACGGAGCGTCTTCTCAGATGAGACGCATTTTGAGTAGACGGACGAAGGAAGAAAGGCGGCGGTAGCGTACCCTGACGAAGCAGTCGTGAAAGTGCAGCCTGATAAGTCCACGCCTATCCCTTGTTGGCGGCGAGGGCGTTTATCACGACGTCTGACGACGTTCTGTGCCTGGGGGCAGCTGTTCTGTAAAACCCCACCTTCAGAGAATGCAGAGGCAGCTGCGGGAGCCACGGCCTGGAAGGTAGCAGGAACACGATGCAGCATCCATACATGGTTCGCAGCATTGCTCCACAAGTCCCCTTCAGCCTCTTCCCCTGTCGTGCTGGTTTCCCGGTTCTTGAGCGTTCCTCCGGAAAAGAGGTGAGCGAGGGGATGAGGTTGGTGGAGCTCGGAGAATGGTGATATGAGTAATGAGTCGAGAGGTGAGATGACTCTAATCAATCAATAGACCTTATTTATCGATGCCTCTAGGAAGACATTTTGACCTCTTCGTTTCACGCTTCAGAATATGGGCGATCAAAACGTGTGCAGGAGGAGCCTGACTTGTTCCAATCGGTCCCTTGGTTCTTTGACCAATGATCTCACTGGTCATAGAATCGTCGACATTATAATAGTTCAATTTTTAAAGGTTGAGTGGTCGACTTTGTATTGTTCGTAACTAATGGAGGAGGCCGCCTAGGGTTGACCGAGAGGAGAAGTCTGGGACGGCATCCTTAGACTCTGTTGCACGAAAGAAAATTAGCAAGTGCCCAGAGAATTCATACGGGGATGTTTTTAAATGTACGGCACTTTGTTGATTCGCGGACGAGACACGGAATAAATGTGCATGATGGTTTAAATAGGTTTACGTTTTACACAACATTTAAGGCTCATCATTGACTTCTTTGTGACATGCACATCAATGTAAAATGAAAATATTTCACCCTCTTTAACAACTCAACAACTATGATGCTTTGCTTTTTATCAAGCCCTAAGAAAGCTATTTGTTAAAGGAAAATATAATGTGTGACGGCACGAGGTGGCGATAACCACATCTGATGTGAAGGGAATGGGTCTCCTAGGAGATGAATTTGTGTGGTTTTCATGGATGATCTCTTGAGCATGAGCATGTATTTCCACAGAATCTGAAGAATACTCCAGAATAGTTTCACCTAGTACTCTTAATAATATTTTTCTTTAAATATATATTCAGACTCTTGAATAAACGCATACATAGGTGCATATACCAAACATATTGTTTAATCTTCATAATCTTATAAAATGAATTAAATATATAAAAGTCAAAATATACTTAGATCAGTTGTATCAATCATTGTGTATGCATCAAAAGTGAGGGATTGTTGATGTCCTATCTCAATGGTTATTAAAGAATGTTTATTAGGAAAGTCATTATCCTATCATTATATCAATACATGGTAAAATTGTGTTTTTGTTTATATGCCATGGATTAAATCTCCACTTAGATTAACAAATTAACATGAATTTAGTTATACAGATGAAATTTAAGATTTTTAACTAGAATTGACGTGTCTATATTAAGAAAGTTGAGAAGATAAAATTATTTATCAAACAAAAGAAAAATAAATAAAAGATTAAGGATAAGTCATATTGGGTTCATATGTCATGTGTCAACACATTTGTGAGGGTGGAACACGATTTGGAGTATGCTCATGATGATTTAACCATAGTACCGAAGTATTTATTTATTGATTTTTAGTTCCCTCATATTACGTAGATAGTTTATTTAAACTATCTCATGCATAAAATAAATCAGAAACAAAGAATGGATCAAACCGGGTATGGTGCCCATCAACCAAGTTTTCCGAGTCAGATAGAGTGAGAGTAGGTTGGGGTGGGTCCGTAAAAGCTGCGAGGACTAAGCGAATTCTTCGGCATAAACTAGTTTTGGGACTACCCTATTGCACCAAGTGTAAATAATTTTACCTATCGACAATTTGTAAATGATTTATTTTTCGAGACCCGAAAATACCTACTCTATAAACCATCACGACAATTCATCAGCCTAACTGTATCGTTGACTTTTCAATTTGACATATTCCGCGGGAGAGTGATTGCCCCTGGGCGCTCCCGACGCAACCGCACGCATTTGGATGACACTGGTGAGCAAGAACAATCAGGAGCCGGTAGCCAAGATTGCCCTCTGGCTATGTCTGTGTGTGTGTGTGTTTCTCTCTCTCTCTGTCGCTCTGTCTCGATCTTGTAGGGGAACGGAGAGCTCTTGCTGAGTTCTCGTGTTCGTCGTCTGTGAAGTTAGATGACATCCGACATATCAAGTGATAGAATAATATTGACATGTGGAGAGGGAGCTGGGCCCATGAGCGATTACTCTGTCATCGTCTCCCTCTTCGACAACTTTCAGCTATCGGAAATATTCTTCTTCACAGTCTGATAAACAGTGTTTTGCAAACGACGCCACCGTAATAAGCCCACACTAGTCACCTGGTCTTGTTGACTGCACAAAAGAGAATAAATGGTATCAAGACTGCATCGGTGAATAATAATCACGGTCGTGCGACAAGAACAAGGAACCGTTGTTCTTTACAGGAATCATTGGTCAGATTCGAGCTTGATGTAAAAGTACATCAAATATAATAGCCATAGCCGATCATCATGCATTATCTTTTCATGTTTGAGAGAAGCATCTCGACTCACTTGAGATAGTTGCAATGAAACATGCCAAGAAAGGGTGACACTGTGCCAATAGTACCTACGAAGGAATTACCTAGATAGTGGACAGAAAGACCCATGTTATGTATGACATTCCTAACTATTTGCGAGGAGAGATAACTCTAGTTTTAGTCTCAACAAATCTGAATGCGGCAGTAGCTATTGTTGCATCAATAGAAATGGAGGTGGAAGGCAACGACAGTATGCGTTTAGTGGATTCTATGGGCCAACTTGGGAATAGCTCAATAATGTCTAGTTATGAGAGTGCCATGAAGATACCGCCAGGGATTCATGTAGTTTTAGCGTGGGCAGAGCTGAAAGGCACCTCTGAAGAGGGCGAATGACATTCTTGATTTGGATTTTGTCTTGCTCACTTTACACCGACGGATATACTCTCCCTATTAAACAATGTGGGGTTAAGAGCAACCAAGTAAAATAAAAAAGCACAATTTACCTTATATTTAAATGAGCTCAAGGCATCACATAAAATTCTTAATAATTTACTAACAGATGAAAAATCTAAGAATAGCCATAAGTCAAGATGACCATTCTATACGCATCCTAACTGACTGCCCACTTTTGGGCTGATCATTCTTTATACCCATACTATGTATCTGGTCTGACTTGCTCCCCTCCCCCCATGACACATTGCCATTTATAAAAATCAGGCAAAGAAATGACAGAATATAGTAAAAATTCTTGCAACCCTGTTCCTTAGATCTGTAAAAAAAAATACACGAGCCGCTCAGCAGATACGTGTTGCTGTTTTCCTTCCGTCCTCTGGTTCCCTGTTGTCACCTTGGTGACGTTTATCCTAAAAACTCGGGGACTGGTCCCTTGCAAACATGTTTGGATTGTTCTTGTAGCCTTCTCTTCCTGTGTTTCCTCTATCATAAATTAAGCCGGATGTCGTTAGTTAAATTTCTTCACACTTTTAAGTAACCTCATCAGAAAGGCTGGGTCCCGAAACTAGTTATGCCGAAGAATTCTCTCTCTTAGCCTTGGCCCCATTTTACGACCCCCCCGACCAACTCCTCTCGCTTTCTCTATCTGACTCGGTCTTCGTATTTCTTTATACAGACGAAGGTTGATTTACAGTAACCGTTAAATTATCAACTTTTGTGTACGTACGCGGTACGAGGACGCGGTAAGGATGGAAGACTCAGTCTTCCGGATAAATAGAAAAGGTCAGCGAACACGAGCATTTCTTTCACGGCCATCTCTAGCGTAAAAACATGGATAAGAAAAAGTCCACTCACTGGGAGAGACATGTATAAACATCCATCACAGGATGAGGAGGATCTCATCGCCACCAGAGATATTCCACTCAGCTTCGGTTTCATCCCAGTCGGCCGTCCTGGCACCACCCCCTCTCTCTCCCTGTCGTTCCTTAATCGGAGCCGCTTGCACAGCAGTGAAGAAGACGGAAACACACGTGGGCAGACGATACCAAATGGAGAGGATACGCATCTGCCTGGCACTTGTGCTCTCCCTCTGTCTCCTAGTCCCCAGCGCATCCGCAAGTTCACTCGAAGTGGGATTCTACAAGCGGACGTGCCCCGAGGCGGAAACAATCGTCAGGAACGTCGTCGGCCGGGCCGTCCCGCAACAACCCCGGGATAGGCGCCGGGGTCATCAGGATGCACTTCCACGACTGCTTCGTCAGGGTGAGCTACAACCCCTCCCCGCCGCCTTTCCGATCCGACTGAACAGAGGAGAGAAAGAGAAGACGGTAAACTGATTACAAACAAGAGATCTCATGAGGACTACATTGGGCTTTTGAACAGGGATGCGATGGTTCGGTTCTCCTGGATTCTACCCCCGGAAAACCCGCGGAGAGGCAGCATCCGGCGAACCACCCGAGCCTGCGCGGTTTCGAGGTGATCGACGAAGCCAAGGCTATCCTGGAATCCCACTGCCCCAACACGGTGTCGTGCGCCGACGTCCTGGCCTTCGCAGCCCGCGATGCTGGATACTTCACCGGCGGCTTCTTTTACGAACTTCCGGGCGGTAGGCGAGACGGGAGGGTGTCTTTGGAGTCTGAGGTCCCGGGCAATATTCCTCACCCAGCTTCAACGCTGAGCAGCTCGAAAGAACTTCGCGAGGAAAGGGCTGTCGGTGGACGAGATGGTGACCCTCTCCGGGGCCCACTCCATCGGCGTCTCCCACTGCTCGTCCTTCTCCAGCAGGCTGTACGGGTTTAACTCCACCCACCCACAGGATCCCTCCATGGATCCCGACCTCGCGACGTTCTTGAAAGGCAGGTGCCCGCGTCGGCGTGGCAACGACCGGCGCGACCCCACTGTTCCCCCTGGACCTGGCGACCCCACCATCTGGATATCCAGTACTACAGAAACCTCAAGAAAGGGAGGGTTTGTTGACCTCCGACCAGACGTTGTGGAGCAGCTCCAGGACGGCAAAGTTGGTCGCGGCCAACACGAAGAATCCACTGGTGGCAGGAAAAGTACGCAGCCGCCATGGTGCACATGGGATCCATCGACGTGCTCACGGGGCGTAAAGGCGAGATCAGGCAGCACTGTAGGGTCGTCAATCACTAATGACACTTATTTTTCGTTCCGGATTTGTGGATTCTATGAACTGTGCCAAATACGGCCCAGGGCGTTCCTATCGCTGGGAGAAGTTTCTCATTAACGATGATCAGTGGCACGGTTTGTCAAGCATCCGACCTTGGTACCCTTGAATTCTGCGCAACTTACTGTTATTGTAAAGATCGCGTCAAAAATGTTTTTAAGAATTCAAAATAGCGTTTCGCGTTTCGTTTGGTGTTGTCGGATGCGATAACTACACGCACTGTCAGAAAGAAGAATGTTAAGTATCGCATTTATATGCCGTTATAAGGAAAAAATGGACGAATCTGTTTTCTTGGGCAGCGTAAACATAACTTTGTGTCTCCATAAATAAACATTGGAAACACTTTCATAGGAATGGTCTCCTTCTTTCATGTCCTACGGAGCAGTTTGACGTTCAGCGGCTGCGCTTTTAGATGCCCTATTCTGGGCGTCTCCTTTGAAGTAATAAGTTTCCTACAATGTTCTCTTCCCTGGAAGAGAACTGTGAAGGCGGAAGTCTTTAGTTTCGTTGGGGATATCTAGCAGCAAAGCCAGGCAGGTAGACTCCTTCTCGTTCTAAGAGAATCCCACCAGATAACACATCTTTTATTCGTGGGAGGAGCCGGGATCGAAGCAGCACTTTCAATTGGGCAGATCTTCGGAGAACCTCCTAGGCGGAGGGAAAGACTTTTCCTCATTCAGCTCTTTAATTCCGATGGTGGAGAAATAACATGGGTTAGGGCGACCACTCAGGGACAAGAGAATAATTGTACCCAAAGTTTCAGACAGCTCATAGAAGTAATCTCTCCCCTGAACTTCCACAATTGCCCCTTATGTGTCGGCCGTAGATCCAGGAAAGATCGTTCTCCACGCATCCCAACAAGAGGGTACTCTAGTCGTAAGACCTCACTTGCCGTCTTGGGTCTTCAAAAATGGATTAGGAAGCGAAATCCTACATGCCTGTAGGGGTGTGTTATGATGGATTTTAAGTCCTGAGTGGCGGTTCCTTAAATATAAAAGAGAGCAACCGATGCGTTTTCCATCAACCCATAGTCCTTCCCTAAGCATATCCCTCGTATGCAGTGCAACTGCAGTTTTGAGTAAATGCATAAAAAATATGGATTATCTGTGACATTGATTACCTCTGTCAAGGGCATTAAACTCAAGCAATAATATTTACGCAAATATTGAAACTCCACCGAAAGTTACAAAACCCCAACGATTTAGAGTCTCGTTAAATCCCCAGTCGATGATCTACCTAATCATTAAACCTTTCATGGAGTGTCAACTCAGTTAGTTGTAGTCATTGACTATTGGAACACGTCTGTCTTCAGCCTTTTATTCATGGCATTATTCCTGTCCAGTGAACCATCCGTGCAATTGCCCTCCCACCTCAAAGGAGCCGCAGAGCCGCGCGAGAGGGTGCCGTTCTTTCTTCGGTTTATCATCTTTCCGACTTCTTGACGTAGTATTAACGAAATCTAGCTCTTAGGGATTTCCACATTTGTACGAAAAAATTGATCCAGTTGAAGAGCTTCAAGCACCCTGTGGAACCAAAGATAAGGAAGGAATGAACTCTTCACTAACATAAAACAGAACAAACGTGAGTTCGGATTAGGAATCGCCGTTCCCAGAAAGTAACATTTCGTCGCCCAAGTAAAAACAGTATTCATACTTGCTACCGCTGAGACTACAGTTTTGCAGATCTTCCTGCACCGCAATCTTCACAAGAGCTCCTTTGTGGCGTGATTCACAAAAAGAGAGCCTAATGATCCTCAGAGAATCATAAAAGTAAACAAATAGAGGGCAGACCCAAGCAAAGCAGATCCTCTAGTCGTAACAACGCTTAACAATGCTTAGCATCCATCCAGGGATTAGGAGGTCAGCCACCTCTCGCCCTAACTCCTCTCATATCTCATAGCCTATCGAGCTCTTCGAGATCTCATCTCCACGCTCTCCTCTTCTTCGGAAGAATGCCCAGGAACCGGGAAACCCAGCATGAAAGCTAGGGAAAGAATGAAGAGGATTTCTAACAATGTTGCGAACCATGTTGGTTTCGTGCATCGACCTGCTGCCCTCTTGGGCCTTGGCTCCTGTGGTTGCCTGGCATTCTGAAGGTGGGGTTATTCGGACCAACCTTGCACGTCAGCAACAAGTCGGTCAAATGCGGAAGCAACGGAACAATAGAAGAAGAGTCCATGACCAAATCATTTGTTTCTGTTTTCTTTCTGTTTTGTTTTTCAACCAAAACTTTGCTTCTGTTCGTAGTTTGTTCGAGATCCTATCATATGGGACAGGTGCCACCCATGATGTGCTCTATGAGCAATGTCGACCGACCAAAGCGCGCTTTCTGTCTGTTTTTTTATTTCATCGATCTATATCTCTCCAAGTGAGAGATAACCCCTGAGTTCCTTTGAAAGTTTTCTAACACCGCTCCTCTTTCTTTCATGTGAGCAGGTGTGACACTAGAGTAGTATCAGAGCTAGAGAAGTGATCCAAGAGAGAAATGGAAAACCATGCTAAAAGGGTTTGAGCAGGCTACATCTCAGGCGGTGAAGTCGCCTTCCAGAAGAAAGTTTCATGTAATACTGCCCCACACCCAACAGAGTCTCTGGTTAAACTGAGTAATGTTTTCCTATCATCTCAAATAAGAACTATTCCTTTTGGGCCATGAGAACACAGGAAGTTCTTCTAGAGGCATAGTCTCTGGGATGCTATTGAGGGTAGAGAAAGTGCCCAAGGAGAGACAGATCCGACAAAGCATTGCAGTGTGCTTGGAGCAATCTCAGAGGATCTCAAAGCAACTTGATATCGAAGTGTCGAAGGTGCTAAGGAGACATGGAAATACTGCAATGAAAAATGCTGGTGTTGATCAGTGTATTCAGGCAAAGGTTCAATCTCTGAGGAAGATTTTGAAACACTTGTGATGAGTGAAGACGAATCAGTAACTAACTTTACAAGGGAGACTCTCTCTCTGAGGTTGTTGCTAAGTTGAGGAAGTCTTAGAAATTTATTGAAGAAGGGTTGTGCATCATCAAGTTCCTCCACTAAACTCCAGCAGCTTCAGTTTGATGTTGTCGCAATATCTATTAAACAATTTCAGCTCATATTGACAACATGACATTTTGATGAAGCTGTTGGATCTCTTGAGATCCGAGAGGACAAGATGAAGGATTGTCAGACCAAATGAGAGGAGCAAGTTCTTCTGGCTAAGGTGATGGAAGTTCAAGAAATATGATAGTAGAAAGCTCGTGGCAGGGGTTGTAGTCGTGGTAAGAGGTCGTGGTAAGGCAGAGGAAGAAGAAATGGTGGTAGAAGATTTGAAAAAGATGATGAAAGAAGCCTCGTGACAAGTTCAAGATGAGATGTTACAAATTTGCCAACAAACTTAGACATTATACTTATGAGTGTCATAGAGATAGCAAGAAAGGCCCACATTACTGATGCTGAGGAGGAAGGAACCGTTAGCAGTCCTCATGGCAATGCGCTGTATTCTGCTCCAAGGAGTCAAGGAGCCAGTAGTTAGAAGATAGGATATGGTATCCTGATAAAGACTTAAACAATCTACTATGACTAATGATCAAAGTTATTTCCAAAATCTAGATAAATCTTCAACTGGTTCATTAATTTGAAGATGGGTCTACAGCAGAGATCTATGGTAAGAGGAAACTTCATTCTCTTTAAGTGTTAAGACGGAGGCCAAATGAAGTTAGGTAATGTCTTTTATATTTCCAAGACTTAAATCTAATATTTTGAGTCTTGGGTAGTTGGATGAAAAGGATGTAAGACCATGATGGAAGCAGGTTTTCTCTTCATTTATGATAGATAAGGGAGGCTCTTAGTGAAGTGAAGAAAACTAGAGGCACCTCTACTTGTTAAAGTTAAATCCTATTGAAAAATGTTTGGTTGCTGAGAGCAAATCAGAACTGACTTAGACATGGCACAAGAGGTATGGACACTTGAATTTTAAATCTTTAAATAAGCTTTCATCTCAAGAGATAGCAAAGGGCTTCCTCAAATTAAAATTCCTCAAAATATTTGCAAAGAATGTGTTGCTAGCAAGTAACAATGAAGTCCATTTCCTCTTACTACCTCTTTCAGGGCTAACAAACCCCCCTAGAACTTGTCTATAGTGATATTTGTGGCCCCTAGTATCACCTACTACATTTGGAGGGAGTAGGTATTTTTTGTTAATAGTTGATGATTATTCTAGTTGATGATTATTGTAGTTCTAAAAAATAAAATAGTGGGAATACTTCCAACTTTGTTAATTCAAAGTATGAGTTGAAGTAGAGGGTGTGAAGATTATTGTCTTAGGAACTGATCAAGGGGGAGAATTACTTCCTCAAAATTCTCCTTCTTACCCACACTAAACAAGAAGATTAAGCATCAGCTTTCACCTCCATACTCCTGCAACAAAATGGTATTGTGAAAGAAATATGATGATTATAAAGATGGTCAAGACCATGAAGGGAGAAGCATTGACCTCCATGAGATGTCAGGAGGTGGCTCTGTAAATACTTGTGTTTACATTTGAGACCAGAGCTCCTACCAAAAATGTCTTGATGGAGCTACTCACTTATCAAGGAAACTGGATAGGATGAAATCAAGTGTGGAGCATTGTGCAGAGAGTGTTTAAGCTCTAATCCATGAAGGTACAAAGAGAGGCTAAAAAAACTTGAAGATAGGAGTAAGCCTATGGTTTCATTGGTTATGTGGTTGGCACTAAAGGCTATGTATTACAGTCCATATTGGGAAGTACATGTTAGTAGAGATGTGATAGCTAGAAGACAATCAATTGGATTGGGAGATCTTTGATGAGAAAGAAAAAAGGAGTACATTTGTTTTCCCTAATTTTGAACTAGTCTGATGTGAATAATGAGTCAGGTTGATCATATTATACTGAGAAAAACAACCTAGAAAATTATGAAGAAAAGTTCTATATATTTTAGATAAGGGACAAAGTGGCCCCTTCTACCCACTGAGAGTTTTCAAACAAGATTTAGAGATGTTGGTCATGTTTAGTGGAAGACAGACCAGATCCACATTGTTAATAGAATGTTATTTGGCTCAAAGGAGCCTAGTACTTCATGATATAGTAAATAGTGAAATATGGAGATGTGTGAAGGAGATTGAAGCAATTAGTCAAATGACACTTGGGCATTACTAGTCTCTCCACCATAGTTGTAAACCCATTAACCTCAAATGGGTATACAAGGTACAAGTAAGAGAAATACCCAGGTAGCATAATGAGACACAAAGCTAGGTTAGTGGCAAGGGCTATGTTCAAAAATATGGTGTTGATTATAAAAGTTTTTGCACTAGTGGCCAGAATATAGACAATAGGGTACTAATATCTCTTGCAGCACAAAGAGGTTGTAAGTTCATTATTTGGATGTCCAGTCCGCATTTTAAATGGAGACTTAGAGGAAGAGGTGTTTGTAAAGCAGCCTGATGGCTATGTGAAGAAGGGAAGATAACATCTAGTGATGAAACTAAAGAAAGCACTTTATGGGTTAAAAAAAGGTGCCTAGGTCTGGTACACCAAGCTGAACCAAATGTTTGACTTGTGTCTTGGGTTCTCAAGTTCTCAGAAGAAGCTGTAGTCTACTATAAAATTTCAGGTGTCTTTTACTTACTAATTGGTGTTTATGTTGATGACTTGATGACAAGATTAGGAGGCATCTAGATGTCACATTGAAAAATTCAAGGCCCAAATGAAGTAAGAGTTTGAGATGAACAATCTTAGATTGCTCACTTCATACTTGGGAATTGAAGTTACTCAAGAGGCTGAAAAATCAAGTTGAGTTAGAAGGATATGCCTTGAAAGTGCTAGAACAAAATGGCATGATGGATTGTAATCCAACACAAATTCCTTTTAGAAGCACGTTACAAATTCAGCAAGGAGGGAATTCATTCACCAGTAAATTTCACATAATACAGAAGATTGATTGGGAGTCTAAGGTATTTAACCCATACAAGACTTGATTTGATGTCCTCAGTTGGTTATCTCAACAAATTTATGGAGAATTTAACTACTGAACATATAGGAGCAGCCAAAAAAATACTATGATATATAAAGGGATACTAAATTTTGGTTTGGCTTATGAGAAAGGAGGAAAAGATATTTTGATGGGTTATTCAAATAGTGATTATGCTGGAGACCCAAAAGATAGAAAGAGTACGATTGGTATAGTTTTCTTTCATGGGAAAAAATGTGATTTGTTGGGGATCGTAGAAACAAAAAATTATGGCAACCTTAGTGCGATGATTATGAAAAGTAAATTTATAAAGTCATTCATAATGGATAGCTCTTAGGAATGACTAGTTTAATGCAAGGCCTTTGAGAATGGAGTTTATATGAGCTTTTGAAGAAAGACATGCATCACAAAAGGAGCTTTTACTAGATTTCATTATTGGAAGGCCATAGGTTTCAATTACCACGATGAAGAATTAAGTGGGATGCCCCACTCACTCATGCCATGTGTTTATTGATGCTCTCTATCCTAACAAAGCTCGTGGATTATTGAGATTTTTGTAGAAAGGTACAATCCATCCCTAATTGTTCCCATGAGCAGTGGTGCCCTTGTTGCCTCATCTTTCACCATACAATAAGATACATGAAATTTCACATATACATGGTTATCATTTGTCAGTTTATGAACTAATAAAGATTTTTCATGATCTCAGGCACATGAAAAATATTTCAAAGTTTTAAAGATTCGAATGTGAAGGCAATAGTGATGATCTAATAGAGTATTCAAACCTGATCCATTTCTAACGCCATTGATCAGGGCCTTGATATGAAGTAGGGTCTATAAGAGTATGTGGCTTGTTGATGACATGATGAGTCACTCCATTGTCTAAGTACCATGCGGTGTTTAGAGACAATTCAACTAAAGTGTGAATGCCTTGACTTGAGATTGAGAAGGCTTGAGGCTATTATGAATTATATGCATTGGGGTTTGTCTATCCTTGAAAACTACAGTTGAACCTTTCTTTATTGTCTTGGGCTCATGCCCACACTGTCCATATATTTGACATCTTAGAGTGTATCTACCTCCATTCCTTCCTCTACCGACCAAAATATCTTGCAGATCTTCCTCTACCATGATCAAGAGTATTCAACTAAACTTGATTAGCTGCAAGAGGAAAATTTGTTGGACTGATGTCCTTTGGAGTAGATGAGAAATTAGTCAACTCCTCGTGAAAATTAATCTATACTACTACATTTTCAAAGCAGAGATTATGCATATTTGATGTGATTCTAGCATTAAACACAGCATAAGAGGACCCAAAGGCCTCTGAGAAAACATAAGTTGCCGTTGTTTCTTGAATCCAATTGTCATATTGCAGTCAATTCATTACAAGTACAACAGATATCTTGAACATAATCAGCAGCAGATATTGTGTCCTTTGACATGTTGTGTGTTCAAGAGATGCATAATCCTCAAAAAATTTTTAGGTGCACAATTCTTGTTCAATACAGTCCATGCTTCCTTTCATTGTACTCTTCCCTACAACATAAGAGTAGAACTGATTCAGAAAGATACTCAAAAACGATGAGTGACAACACATGTTGGTCTTGTTGCCACCAAGAATCGATAAGTTTGATTCACCAGGAGCAATCCAAGTAAGTCCTGAGACTATTGTAATAGAGGTAGGATGTTGATCAAGGATATGAGCCAGACCATAGCAGTTCAGGACAAGGACAAGTTGAGTTTTTCATAATAGGAAATTGTTCCTAATGAGCTTAATAGAAATCGGTGAGTTGATCACAGTTGCAGAGGTTGGGGCTGGTGCTGGGAGATGCTGCCATGGTTGGAGGCGCTGTCATGAGTGGAAGACTCCTATCTTGAGCACTGAGATCTGCGGAAGCCGTTAGATCCGCCATGGATCTTGAAGCAGTTAGATCCTTTGCTCTGATATCATGAAGAAAATTAGAGAAACAGAGGAGAGAAGGCAGTGAAGAGAGAGAAGTTGCAAAAGAAAGAATCCTCGATTTAAGTTTCCACTTCAAGTAAGTACAATATTTTATAGTAGGTTTATATTTCCAGTAATAGAATGAATCAAGAATCTGGTGGGCAGTTAGCCAGGTCCCAGTCACTATTAAGTGTGGTGACTGAATCTGCTGAATCCTCTGTTTCAACAGGGGCTGTTAACCTCCGACCAGACACTATAGACCAGCTCTCTCACGGCGGACAAGGTGGCGTCGTTTGCCGGCCCAACGCCTGGGCGAAGAAGTACGCGGCCGCCATGGTGCGGATGGGTGCCATCGACGTGCTGACTGGGAACGAGGGCGAGATCAGGGTCAAGTGCACTGTGGTCAACGGCCACTAAACCCTGTGAACACTTGTCATCTTATTTCACTATTTTTCCCTTCCCAGAATTCATAGCAGGATGGGTATTATTGTAAGCGGCAGCTGTTCTTATTCTAGTATGTTAAGCGTTGTTACAACTGAAGGACCTGCTTTCTTGGGCCTGCCGTTTTGTTGGCTTCGTTTTATGATTCCCTGAGGCTCGCATTAGGCTCTCTTTTTGTGATATCACGCCACAAAGGAGCTCTTGTGAAGATTGCGGTGCAGGAAGGAGTCCTGCAAAGAGACTGTAGTCTCAGCGGTAACAAAGCGTGAATAGTGCGCCTATTTGGGCGACAAAATGTTACTTTGGAACGGCGACCCTAATCCGAACTTGATGTTTGTTCTGTTTTAGTGTTAGTGAAGAGTTCGTCTTTCCTCATCTTTGGTTACGCAGGGTGTTGAAGCTCCTTCACCGTGATCAATTTTTTCGATACAACAAGAAATCCTAAGAGTTTAGATTGTATAATACTACGTCATGGAGTCGAAAAGTTGAGCAAACCCGAAGGAAAGAACGCACCTCGGGTGGTTCTCAGGTTCTTGGAGATGGAGGTATAATTACAAGGATGATTCACCTGACAGGAAAATAACTCCGTGATTAGAAGACTGAAGAAAGACGCGTCCGAATAGTCGATGACTACAGCTAACTGGCGTTGACACCCATGAAAGGTTTAATGATTAGGTAGATCATCGACTGGGGGATTTAAAGACTCTAAATCGTTGGGCTTTTGTACCTTTCGGTGGAGTTTCAATATTTGCGTAAATATTATTGCTTGGAGTTCAATGCCCTTGACAGAGTAATCAATGTCTGCAGATAATCCATATTTTTATGCATTTTACTCAAACTGCAGTTTGCACTGCATACGAGGATATGTAGGAAGGACTATGGGTTGATGGAAAACACACAGTTGCTCTCTTTTATATTTAAGGAACCGCCACTCAGGACTTAAAATCCATCATAACACACCCCCTACAGAGCATGTAAATTTCGCTTCCTAATCCATTTTTGAAGACCCAAAGAGGGCAGATGGTCTTACGATTAGGGTACCCTCTTGTTGGGATGCGTAGAACGATCATTCTGATCTACGGCCGACACATAAGGGGCAGTGAGTTCAGGGGAGAGATTACTTCTATGAGCTGTTTGCAACTTTGGGGACAATTCTCTTGTCCCTGAGCGGTCGCCCTAACCCCATGTTATTCTCCACCATTGAATTAAAGAGCTGAATGAGGAACGTCTTTCTCTCCCGCCTAGGAGGTTCTTCCAAAGGACTGCCCAGAAAGTGCTGCTTCGATCCCGACTCCTCCAACGAATAACAGATGTCATCCGGTGGGATTCTCTCTTTAGCAACGAGAAGGGAGTCTATCTGCCTGGCTTTGCTGCTAGATATCCCCCTCAACGAAACCAGAGACTTCGGCCTCCCTCACAGTTCTCTTCCAGAGAAGAGAACATGTAGAAAACGTATTAGTCTCAAAGGAGACGCCCAGAGTCGGGCATCTAAAGCGCGCAGCCGCTGAATGTCAAACTGCTCCGTAGGACATGGAAGGAGACTGAACGTCAAACTTATGGAGCCACAAAGTCACGTTTACGCTGCCCAAGAAAACAGACTCATTTTTTTCTTATAACGGCATATAAATGCGATACTTTTCTTTTTCTGACAGTGCGTGTAGTTATCGCATCCGACAACACCAAACTAAACGCGAAACGCTATTTTGAATTCTTAAAAACATTTTTGACGCGATCTTTACAATAACAGTAAGTTGCGCAGAATTCAAGGGCACCAAGGTCGGATGCTCGACAAACCGTGCCACTGATCATCGTTAATGAGAAACTTCTCCCAGCGATCGGAACGCCCTGGGCCGTATTTGGCACAGTTCGCAAGATCCACAAATCCGGAACGAAAAATAAGTGTCATTAGTGATTGACGACCCTACAGTATGCCGCCTGATCTCGCCTTTACGCCCGGTGAGCACGTCGATGGATCCCATGTGCACCATGGCGGCTGCGTACTTCTCTGCCACCGGTGCGGATTCTTCGTGTTGGCCGCGACCAACTTTGCCGTCCTGGAGCTGCTCCACAGCGTCTGGTCGGAGGTCAACAAACCCACTCCTTTCTTGGGGTTTCTGTAGTACTGGATATCAGATGGTGGGGCGTCCCCAGGTCAGGGGAACAGTGGGGTCGCGCCGGTCGTTGCCACGCCGACGCGGGCACCTGCTCTTCAGAACGCCGCGAGGTCGGGATCCATGGAGGGATCCCTGCCAGGGGTGGTGGCGTTGAACCCGGCCTGCCTGCTGAGAAGGACGAGCAGTGGGAGACGCCGATGGAGTGGGCCCCGGAGAGGGTCACCATCTCGTCCACCGACAGCCTTTCCTCGCGAAGTTGTCTTTGAGCTGCTCAGCGTTGAAGCTGGGTGGAGGAATGTGCCGGGACCTCAGACTCCAACGACACCCTCCCGTCTCGCCTACCGCCCGGAAGTTCGTAAAAGAAGCCGCCGGTGAAGTACGCAGCATCGCGGGCTGCGAAGGCCCAGGACGTCGGCGCACGACACCGTGTTGGGGCAGTGGGATTCCAGGATAGCCTTGGCTTCGTCGATCACCTCGAAACCGCGCAGGCTCGGGTGG
This sequence comes from Spirodela polyrhiza, assembly GCA_024713555.1. NCBI lineage: Eukaryota > Viridiplantae > Streptophyta > Magnoliopsida > Alismatales > Araceae > Spirodela > Spirodela polyrhiza. Next base: position 3,698 of record JANEYH010000062.1, on the reverse strand, counting down.
TTCGCCGGATGCTGCCTCTCCGCAGTTTTCGGGGTAGAATCCAGGAGAACCGAACCATCGCATCCCTGTTTAAAGCCCAAAATAGTCCTCATGAGATCTATTGTTTGTGATCAGTTCACCATCTTCTCTTTCTCTCCTCTGTTCAGTCGAATCAGGAATGCGGCGGGGAGGGGATGTAGCTCACCCTGACGAAGCAGTCGTGAAGGTGCATCCTGACCCCAGCACGCCTATCCAGGTTTGTTGTGGACGGCCCGGCCGACGACGTTCCTGACGGTGTTTCCGCCTCGGGGCACGTCCGCTTGGCAGAATCCCACTTTGAGTGAAACTTCCGGATGCGCTGGGGACTGGAGACAGGGAGAGCACAAGTGCCGAGCGGATGTATCACTCTCCATTTGGTATCGTCTGCCTGCGTGTTTCCGTCTTCTTCTTCACTGCTGTGCAAGCGAGTTTCGATTAAGGAACGACAGGGAGAGAGGGGTGGTGCCAGGACAGCCGACTGGGATGGAACTCGAGCTGAGTGGAATATATCTCTGGTGGAGATGAGATCCCCCTCATCCGTGATGGGATATTTATACAGGTTCCTCCCCAGTGAGGATCTCTTTCTTATCCATGTTTTTACGCTAGAGATGGCTTGAAGAAATGCTCGTGTTCGCTGACCTTTCTATTTATCCGGAAGACTGAGTCTTCCATCCTTACCAATCCTCGTACCGCGTACGGTGTTGATAATTTAAGTTACCGTAAATCAACCGTCTGTATAAAGAAATAATAAGACCGAGTCAGATGAGAAAGCGAGAGGAGTTGGTCGGGGTGGGGGTCGTAAATGGGGCTAAAAGGCTATAGAGAATTCTTCGGCATAACTAGTTTCGGGACCCAGCCTTTCTGATGAAGTTACTTAAAAGAGTGAAGAAATTTAACAAACGACATCCGGCTTAATTTATGATAGAGGAACACAGGAAGAGAAGGCTACAAGAACAATCCCAAACATGCTTGCAAGGGGACCAGTCCCCGAGTTTTAGATAAACGTCACCAAGGTGACAAACAGGGAACAGAGGACGGAAGGAAAACAGCAACACGTATCTGCTGAGCGGCTCATTATTTGTTTTTACAGATCTAAGGAACAGGGTTGTAAGAATTTTTACTATATTCTGTCATTTCTTTTGCCTGATTATATAGAATGGCAATGTGTCATGGGGGGAGGGGGACATGCTCAGGACTCATACATAGTATGGGGTGAGAAGAATGATCAGTCTAAAAGCAGAGTTTGTTAGATGCGTATATAATGCCTCATCCCTGACCTATGGCTGATTCTTCTCTTAGATTTTTCATCTTACAGTAAATTATTAAGAATTTTAAGAGGGATGCCCCCTTGAGTTCATTTAAATATAAGGTAATTGTATATTTTGCCTTTACTTGGTTACCCTAACCCCACATTACCAATAGGGGGTGATATCCGTCGGTGTAGTGAGCAAGACAAAATCCAAATCAAGAATGTCATTCTCTCCCCCTTCAGAGGTGCCTGGCTAGGTCTGCCCACAGCGAAACTACATGAATCCCTGGCGGTATCTTCATGGACTCATTACTAGGCATTATTGAGCCATTCTAAAGTTAGCCCGTGGAATCCATTAAACGAATACTGCGTTGCCTTCCACCTCCCTTCTATTGATTCAACAATAGCTACTGTCACATTTAGATTCGTTGACTAAAACTAAATTTATTTCCTCCTCTCAAATCATTAGGAATGTCATGCATGACATGGGTCTTTCTCTCCACTATCTAGGTAATTCCTTCGTAGGTACTATTGGCACAGTGTCACCCTTTTCTTGGCATGTTTCATTGCAACTATCTCCAGAGTCGAGATGCTTCTCTCAAACATGAAAAGATAGTGCATGATGAATCGGCTATGGCTATTAAATTTGATGTACTTTTTACATCAAGCTCGAATCTGACCAATGATTCCTGTAAAGAACAACGGTTCCTTATTCTTGTCGCACGACCGTGATTATTATTCACCGATGCAGTCTTGATACCATTTATTCTCTTTTTGTGCAGTCAACAAGATCAGGTGAGTAGTGCGCTTACTACGGTGACGTCGTTTGCAAAACACTGTTTATCAGACTGTGAAGAAGAATATTTCCGATAGCTGAAAGTTGTCGAAGAGGGAGAGATGACAGAGTAATCGCTCATGGGCCCAGCTCCCTCTCCACATGTCAATATTATTCTATCACTTGATATGTCGGATGTCATCTAACTTCACAGACGACGAACACGAGAACTCAGCAAGAGCTCTCCGTTCCCTACAAGATCGAGACAGAGCGACAGAGAGAGAGAGAAACACACACACAGACATAGACAGAGGGCCATCTTTGGCTACCGGCTTCTGATTGTTCTTGCTCACCAGTGTCATCCAAATGCGTGCAGTTGCGTCGGGAGCGCCCAGGGGGCAATCTACGTCACTTCCCGCGGAATATGTCAAATTGAAAGTCGACGATACAGTTGGGCTGATGAATTGTCGTCACAGTTTACAGAGTAGGTATTTTCGTCTCGGAAAATTAATCATTTACAAATTGTCGATAGGTAAATTTATTCACACTTAGTGCAATAGGGTAGAGTCCCAAAACTAGTTTACGCCGAAGAATTCGCTTAGTCCTCGCAGCTTTTACGGACCCACCCCAACCTACTCTCACTCTATCTGACTCGAAAAACTTGGTTGATTGGCACCATACCCGGTTTGATCATTCTTTGTTTCTGATTTATTTTATGCATGAGATAGTTTAAATAAACTATCTACGTAATATGAGGAACTAAAATCAATAAATAAATACTTTGGTACTATGGTTAAAATCATCATGAGCATACTCCAAATCGTGTTCCACCCTCACAAATGTGTTGACACATGACATATGAACCCAATATGACTTATCCTTAATCTTTTATTTATTTTTCTTTGTTTGATAAATAATTTTATCTTCTCAACTTTCTTAATATAGACACGTCAATTCTCAGGCTAAAAATCTTGAATTTCATCTGTATAACTAAATTCATAATAATTTGTTAAAGAATTCAAGGAGATTAATCCATGGCATATAAACACAAACACAATTTTACCATGTATTGATATAATGATAGGATAATGACTTTCTAATAAACATTCTTTAATAACCATTATGAGATAGGACATCAACAATCCCTCCTTTTTGATGCATACACAATGATTGATACAACTGATCTAAGTATATTTTGACTTTATATATTTAATTCATTTATAAGATTATGAAGATCAAACAACATGTTTGGTATACACCTATGTATGCGTTTATTCAGGAGTCTGAATATATAATTTAAAAGAAAAATATTATTAAGAGTATTAGATGAAACTATTCTGGAGTATTCCTTTAGACTCTGTGGAAATACATGCTCATGCTCATGAGATCATACATGAAACCCACACAAATTCATCTCCTAGGAGACCCATTCCCTCTCACATCAGATGTGGTTATCATCACCTCGTGCCGTCACACATTATATTTTCCTCTAACAACTTAGTTTTCTTAGGGCTTGATAAAAAGCAAAGCATCATAGTTGTTGAGTTGATATTTTCTGAATTTAGTTGTTAAAGAGGGTGAAATATTTTCATTTTACATTGATGTGCATGTCACAAAGAAGTCAATGATGACCCTTAAATGATTGTGTATTGATGT
>JANEYH010000061.1:0-22273 GCA_024713555.1 Spirodela polyrhiza | reverse complement strand
GAGATTAATAAGTCTGTATGATCATCATCATTCTTTAACATAAAAGTTGCGAAAGCTTACTTTTATACGAAGTCGTATAGACTGTGGTTCACATCTAGCATTTTGTGGCGCTACTTTTGAGTTGATTTCACTCCTAGCACTGTCCTCATCTACAACTCATAGGTTGATGCGGAATAGATAGCTCACCGTATCTCTCCAATGGAAACTGTTCCGCTTTGTTTAAATCTAGCCGCAGACTTTCTTGTCTGGGGACAGCTAGGCTAGAAACATTTCTTGTTACTGTCACAGGAAGTCGTAGAGTTAAGGATTTAGGTTGCAAGGCAGTGGCGGGGACAGCATTTATGTCTAGTTCGGTGCGGATAAGTGGGAGAGCGGCAACAGGAAACCTTTCCTGAGGTGGACACAACAAAAGCGCTTGCCCAACGAGGGCTACCTTGTCGCAAGCTATCTCCGTTAGGACATGAGGAAAGACGTTAGTTTGCTGCTGGATTTGGGTTGGGTGTCTGTGTGTGTGGGAGGAGTGGGGGAGGGGGGGGGGGGGCTGTGAGGATGTTGATATTTGATCTCAATCTGTTCTAAGAATCAAAGGAAATACAAAGAATACAATGGAGTCCTTGGATTACAAACCTACATCGAGTTATTTGAAGGTATCAAGTTAAACGTCAATCTCTTGACTCGATCAGATTCTCTACTATGTCGTTTGATTGACGTTAAAATGAGAGAAACCTGTATATACTTTCATAGTTTTTTGATTGGTCCTAAATAGTATATACAAATAAAGAGAAAAATGGAAGTGCATACATAATCTAGTTTGAAAGCGCAAGCTGATAAAAGACAATAAAAGAGACATGCAGCTTTAGTGAGCTAATTTCAAGTGTGGAAAAGGATGATTCCATGTGTGAGAAGTTTAATGCATATGCATAATCTACTATAAATAAAGAGATAACTGATCAATGGCCAACATAAAGCATTTTAAATGTTGTTAAATTTCAAGATCACAAGATTGGCGTTCAGCTAATTAATTTTGGACGTTCTGCCAGAACTACTAAATCGTGGAAAGTCTTTTCATCATCCATCTTCCGTAGAGAAGCCTTTGATTATGGATTTTCTACCAGAGTTCATGAGGAAGTGGTTTCTAAAATGCTCAAGAATTACTTAGTTTAGGTTCTGTAAATTGTGTTGTGATAATTTTTGAATATTTGGAATGTGCACATTTTTTGGGGATTGATTTTAGAGGTATTATCATATTGAGAACATGCCAAAGTAAAAGAGGAATAATTTTCTGTGACAATGCTTGAACTTTCACTTTTGCTTGTTGTCACTCTTACCACCATAAATATCCAAGTTCTATTAAGATTTTTTTTTAACTTTTCTGATCCAAATATGTCAATCAATGCAAGTAGGAGCCGCCTTCACAAGTAACAATATTATTATTGATCAAGATCACACAGTAGGTTGTTTAAATATTTAGGCCATTTTACGAGAAAGGAATTTAGTAAAATATTATTTTATTTTTTATGTGGCCCAAATCGTTAACTTCAAAATCCATTAGTACAGTATATTTTAGTCATTGAACTATTGAGTTTTGCTGTTAATAGATCCTGGTCATTTTTTGCACTAGGCAATGTAAAGTTTGGAAGCCAAGGTGCCATAAATTGTGTCCAGCTAAGTTACCTTGAAAATAAATAAAAAATCTTATTTATAATTTCTGTAACTAATAAAGCCTCAAGTCTGTAACTTACTCTAAAACATGAATTTTATAATAAATTGAACTTTTTAAATTTTTTTGGATTATGTGATCATTCAGATGTGAGTAGCCAAGTAAAATCTACAATGAAAACTTATAGCTCTTCTCTACAACGATATGAACATGAAGCATAGTGTTAGAACTGTTGTGCCACCTAACTCAAGAGTGATAAGAAATTGGTTATCCTTTTAGAACTTCTGAAAGCCTTGTGAAATATCATTTATAAATTAAAAATTTGCAGCACAAGCTTGCAAATTTTTTTCTTTAGTCACATGATTTTCATTATAACTTATAGTTTGTTGACACCAAAAATTAAAAATAATAATACCAAATTATATATGAACAGTTATTTTGCTCCCCTTGGGAGTGTTAATGTACCAAACAGATTAAGAGCCCCACCCGTCCTATTTTTTCTTGGGCCTCATACTGAAAATGTAACGTGGAAGGGTAAAATAGGATCTGCTTGGTCCGGTCCCTGTTTATCGCCCTATCCAGACTCTCATGACAATTTCTCTTGACAGTAATTTTGTCTTACAATGAAGTCGCTTGAAGATAGCCGGCTTGGCAAACCATCTCGCTCCCATCCCCCCCCTCTTTGGGATTGCCCTTACATTAACACGAGGATTGAATCAAGTCTCTCAGAAAAGAACTAAGACCGTCAGTGAAAAAATGGAAATATTCATTTATCATTTGCTTGGAAAGTTGTCATATCTGAGGCACCGTCATTAATCACTTTTAGATACATGACTAATTTCCGTAAGGTTGAAATCGGTACCATATTCTTAAGAGATTAAGCCTAAATTTTAAGTACGGTACATCTCAACCCAAAATCTATAGAAATTTCCTATCAACTTTAATTAAATTGTGAACACACCAATCATAAAATGCGTAAGCTCGTGTCTGGTTGTCTACGAGGGCCTCAATATTGAAAGCCGCTTCACCTCCCTCCTCCACAGCATCTTCTCTCCTCTGTCGCTTATTCAGCCCAGAAAGTCGAGGCACCCGCTATATTCTTCATGTGCCACTTTCACGAACAACTCTGTTAATCAAGGAATATCATGAATCTATGCGGCGGCGGTGGTGTTACCTTAGGGGGACATCTGTCCTCCAAGTTATGCCTCCGAGAGAGATGGTCACCAGCAGGAAATTCGGTCGACAAGGAGAGATCCAGCGGTTTCCTGCAGAGGTAAAGAGGAGAACCCTGAGACAAAGAGTAGGCTAGTCTATGCAGTCGATTCCACTTACGAAGCTCTTAAATTATGCGCGCCTCGACCTGAGTACTGATATATCAACAACTATTTTATCTGGGGACAAGCCATGGCCTGTTGCTCTGAGCAAAAAGGGGAACGTGCAAATATTTGAGAAGGATCATTTTAAAGAATCTTAAAGCTTGTTTAAGTCAAATTCTCAAACTGGTTTAGCCAATTAGGGAGCATCAAGAGCTGTTGTTGCGGCCTAGAGGGGGAAACGGGAGATGTGAAGAAGAGAGGGCGGGGAGGGAGGGTGGAAGGAGTCCAGAGGAAGGAATGGGTCTGTAAGAGATGGAGGCGCGTGTAATCTACCGTCCATTCGGAAAAATCTAAGTTACTTACCAATCAAGGTAATGGAATTAACTATGATTTATAATGTTGTTTAGTCCAAAAAAGGTCCGCTCTTTAATGGGGTAAAATGGTAACCCAACATCATTGGGTCCTCGTTAGATGTAGTCTAAGGCTGATTTACGTGAGAAGACAGGCCAACTATGTACGTTGTTATCTAGCCGTGGTAACGTCCTTCTTTTTGAACACTTTAGTCTCTCTTTCTATCCACTCAACTGTACTGGGAGATGAGAGACGAAAAGCTGAGCTAGCGTTTCTTGGGTACCAATTATTATCAAGTAATTTCCCCTCTGCCATTAGTGATGTCTGGTGACACCACGTTAAAAAGGCATGATATGGTAGTTTCTTATATATTGGGATTTAATTAAAAATTTTTCAGATCTTGATTTGTTTGGGGTTCATATAATCTCTCATTTTGTTTATTTCTTTTGTAATAATTCAAAACTGATAATTGTATCCATTTATTAGTTTCTACTGTGGGACTCTCAATAGCCTCGAGGTGTCTTGGTTACTACGCTGATTAATAGGTGCGACGGCTTAGTTCTACCATTCTGTCAGGACTTGGTCTATTGAGCTACAACGGCTCTTTATTTGATTTCCTACTTTTCCCCGACATAATTGGAGGTTAGAAATCATGTGAGCTGTCCATTGTTTAGCCACACCAATTGTTTTCATTACGGATTATATATTATTCATTCTACTTCATTTAACTGGCTGATATAGCACATAATGAGCTATTATAACATTCGGAATGCAAAATTTTTCGATAAAAATCTATAAGGGGTATAATTGTTGTTCACCCTACCGAGGTTCCTTGTCTGAACATCAGAGCCTGACTTCAATAGTAAAATTATGATGCCCCCTTACATCGGAGATGTCACAACATGGCCTTAAATTGTCATCGTAAATCAATGAGAACGCGTCAACTTTTCAGCTCGTGAGTCTGACTCATTTCCTCTCCCAAGTGCATACATCGGTTCTGCTGCATTACTCCTCGCCCCGGCAAGACGTCGACTAGGAGTTTCCCTCCACCCAATGCCGTCTCCCACTTCTCCTCCGCGGGTTCTTTTCCCTTCTCTCAGGTACCCTGCCTGGCTACATCCAGGTAAAATCTCAGTCTCTCTCTTCACCGGTATGCTTCACAGCCACATGGAAGAAATGAGAATAATACCCCAGAAACCAAATTTCGCTTTTCAAAGTGCCTATTAGATACCAATAGGGACTAATATGAGATCTTTTCCTACTGGGTCAATAGCTAAGGGAGCTCATAGGAATTACTGAGCTTCGATTAAGTTGATGCAGCAGGCAATCTACTGAACTCGACCAACCTAGACTTTCCACAGCAAGCTATCGAAACTATTTATCCACTGCAAAATAGGCAGCATGAGGTATACGATTAGTCAAAGATTAACATCTTTGGTCGCCAGTCTGTGCCGGCATATCATTGTGTAAAACTGACTGCGAACGAAGGGCAAATAATTTAGATTCCCTAGTAAAAATTTCTAGTGCTTAATTTAGAAATTGGGCTCGATTGGATGGTGATATGGGGGAAGATCCGTAGTGATAAATGAGGGGTGTGGAGCGTGGCGTTGTTATTGTAATGGTTGGGTTCGGATCTGTGGGGGATACGGGGGAGGTAGAGTGACGGGAAGGGCCTGTAGGAGTCTACAATTATAACTCCTAACTATTCTAGGACTAAAAATGTTTACTTGGAACACAAAAAAATCAGTGAATCTGACTATTCTACATAGTTCATAATATGCATTAATTAATTTGACGATTTCGAGGTAAAAATGATAATTCACTGAACTGTGAAAGCAAAAGTTTTTATTCTGTCTCTATAATTTTTTGGTCGACTTAAAAATGAAAGAAAAGGTGTTCCCCAACTTTCAATTCCTCTTTAGAAGAATGTGAAAACAGCCTGGAGACGAACCTCTACATCATTGATACCACTTAAAGAGAGACAAAGGGTGGGGGCAGCTGGAAGAGGTACTTTCAATTCCACTGTAGTGACACGAGTGTTGTTTTCTCTAATCGTCTGGAATTATCTTTATCTAAGTTCCTCTAAGATTGTATTAATTAGTGCTATTTAATGATTTATAATACACACATAAATGAGTAGCTGACTTTAGAGATCCAACTGCATCGACAGCATGCCAAACTTCACTTTGAATTTTTATTTTATACTAGTTCTAGTGCTGGATTTATGATTGAAAACATTCCAACCACAATAATAATCCAAAATTTTTAATATTTTTTTAATTTATGGAGCTCATATATGTTTTTTATTCATAATTGGTAGATGCCTACCGCTGTAAGGCTACTCTGAGCCTACGTCACTTGAAAGTGATGGGTAACAATCGAGATCATTTTGAGAAAAATGTAATTTAATCATACATTGAGTTTATTCTTGAGAAGGGAAGGCAGAGAACAAATGCTTTGGTGTTGACTTCTTCTAATTATTCATCACTCAAGCTTGCGTGGTGTAGAGTTCAAAAGGAAGATTATGACATTGTGAGCGTTCTATACGAATGATATCTAAGATCAAAATATAAATTATTTTACATAATTTTAGATGTTTTAGTGAAGGAAAATAAAACATAACTTATCATTAATAATTTTTGATAAATGTGATTTCAAAAAATAAACCAACATATATGTTTTTCAAGATCATTAGATTCCATACACAATTGTCAGTACACTAGACTTTTCATTGAAAATTCATAGCTTATCTTCATGCAAAGTTGGCCATATGAACATCGGACAAAGACTTATCAGAGAATTGCATCATCTATCTAACTCGAGATATATTAGCGATGAGGGGTGTGGCCCCAACTATACAATCTCCAATTCAATTTTAAGTATAACTAAGATGAGACTACTCCAAACCTGGAATTCAACTTTTGATCCTTGTAGCATAAAATCAATAAATGAGGCATGCCAGAGAACCATCAACTGATTGGCTACAAGTTAGCTCGATTTTATGATCAACCTATTTTTTTTAACTGATATGTTACACTACTCTAACTGGTACAGATGAGATACCGTCCACCTTTAAAAGCACGGTAACTGTGGAATGTCTAACCAAACGCATGAACTTGCTTAATGCAAGTGCTTATGTAATAAAAAACATGAGTTCAACTCCCACCTTCTTCCCCGTTGCCAAGGGATGACTCTGGGCAGTTTTCCTTCGGGCAATAGACGTCGCTGGTGCTTTCCACTGCTTTCTCTTAGGCACATCCGTGCTGCTGCCATCGAAGTCTCTCTCTTCCTTCTATATTTTTTTGAGCTTGTAGGAGACGGTCTCCGGCAGTCCGGCAGGAAATTCGGCATAGAAGAACAGAGGCATGGGGTAGAAGCCTGGATTAAATGGTAGGTTGGGGTCCAAAGTCTCCGAAAACAAGCTTGGCGAAGCAGTCGACTCCCCATCCTTTGCATTGATGTACCAGGGGTTTTTATAGTTTTGCAGTTGAAAACAGTGGGAATAGGTTCGAAGAGTGTGACGGGGAATAATAGGAATGTGAGCGTTAAACTCCACCCAATTCAAGAATACTCCACATACCGACCAATTTATGGAGTTCCTGAAAAAAATAAATTAAGAATGTGAAATATTTGACTTGGTAAACATCAATCCGGAAAGCTGGCTCGCCTTGTTCATTGGTTTAACATGATATCGCCTTTACCTTGATTGTTCAAGAGTCTCAAGGCGGCTTCAAATCGCTCAGTGACCAAAAACTAAAAGATGTATTTAAAAACGTTTCAAGGTATAGAATCACCAAAAACTAACGGATGTATTGAAAAAGTTTTCAAGGTATAGAATCACTGAATTTACTAAACTATTGGACAAAGATTTTCTCGGTGAAGACTATAAAAACCATGGGAGCAGACCACCTTCTTCATCGGTTACAGATAACACTCTTCCTTGTGAAAGAGTTTGTGTACCAATTGACGTATCTCTTTCTTTCCCAATTTGATGATATGTGATCTACTAATATTCATCATTAATATGGCTTATGGTTACCTGGTGAGATTCTGTGGTAAGGGTAAGTTGTTATGTTCCACAAGTGCCCTAGTTTATGCCAAAACTTCATCATTAAGATGTGCTGAGGATTAGACCTAAACTTCCCTCTTGGGTAGGACTCGGAAAACTTCTGAGGTGGGGAAAACATCGCTCAGCATTCGTCAAATCTAAAATAGTGGCAGTCACCTCCCCTTATTGGTGCTTTCACGGTTTGCTATTTCTGCGTCAAAGCATTTGAGCATTTACCCCCACTCGACCATAAAAGAACCCTTTCGAAAGCCAGTGCTTCCATAAAGCCTTATACTGCAAAGTTAGGGCAACCACCTAGGGAAAAAGTCATACTTGTCCTCAGTTTAAGTTCTGCCAAGGTTGCGATATCCCATTGAACCCTCCAGCAAACTCACAATGGATTTGGATCTGCGTAGTCACCATTGACTTGAAATGATCATTAACCACACCCTCAACAGGGTGGGCTCAATAAGTGGCATACACCCAGTGAAATTGCTCATTCAGTTCTATTGGTGTAATCTAGTTTTTTCACGTCTACTGAAATTACTCTATTCGCCTATGGTGTTTTCCTGAGCATGGGGTTTTCCAGCAAATCCTCTTACATATATTTTTTATTAGTTATACACTGTTATTCTAAATTACTTCTATGAGCGATTCCCATTATTTTTAATTCGGTCAAGAATTAGGGCCCCGTGAGCGGTTTTTTTTCATATGTTACAGCAGATGTACCGAAGTGAGGGAAGACTTGTGCTATTGGTTACAGGGAAATAATCCGTTAGTTACAGGGAAGAGGAGATGGACTAAGAGGATTATTTTATGTCATCATAATTGCTGCTTTTCTTCTCTGAGTATTCTCATATATCGAGTGAGACCCTCCCTAGCAAGTTAGTCTTCTAATGGTTTGCGGAGTTGTTAGACTACTATTAGGTTTATTGACCCATTGCTGTCATTAAGACACCTGCCATGGGTAAAAATATCCGAACATTACTTTTTTTCCTAAATCGCTTGTTTCCCCATGGGTTTAGGTTGAGGAGAACTAGAGAAAAGAGAGGTAAGTGTTAGTGAAATTAATTTCGAAAAAATGGTCTTAAACTATCCTAAGCCTTGTTTACGTTAAATTATTATGCTAGTTTCTTCCTTTTGATCTCACGGGAGGCTAGAAAGAATTCACATATAGAATATTCCTGCAAGGAGGGAGGCGCGTTAGCAATATGTACAGAGCTCTTTGACGGGGTAAAATCTTTGCTTAAAAAATTCTCGCGTCAATGAACTGCGGTTTCGTGTCGAATAGTCAAATCCAAAATAGTACAGAGATCTTTGACGGATAAAACAGGAACCTAACATCGTCGAGGGGTTTGTAAAGTCCTCAGTAACGTTCTCAACTCGACCTGGTAAACATTCAGTTTCGCCTCTTTTGATCTAGTCAACAGAAGGTGACGAGACAAAACCGGTTTTCTTCATATAAAGGAATACTATATATTATTAAAAAATTATTCCTGCCTTGTCATGATTGACGCATGGTTATGGCACATCTCTACCGAAGATTTTATCCCTCTCCTGAGGATTTGGGGGTTAATCATGATCTTCGCCATATTCTAATATCATTTGTGGTTGATTTTTGTGGGATTCTTATGTTCTCACATTGATTTCTACTTCTAATGTAATGATTCAAATGAGATAATTATTCATACCGATCAACGGTTAATGTGGGACTTGATATTTATCCTCGAAGGATCTGGGTTCGAAACCCATTTAATCCGGCGTGACGACTTGACTCTAGCGTTTCGCCAGGACTTAGTCTAGCGTGCCACGACGACTCGTTTCTTTATTTCCAACGTGACCAGGACAAAGCGCTCATAATCACTGGTTAGGAATCACGTTGGTACAAATTTAAGCCACATGTTTTTTTAATATACCTCTGATTTGATTAGAAATGATTCTCTACAAGCTCTTTTATTTTGCTCACAAACAATAGACATGATTCTATCTTGCTTTATTAAACGAGTGAAAAGAAGATATGATGTATATTTAAGAACAGCTTTACAAAATGAGAAGCAATTTAAACATCACAATTTTTTCTAGCAGGAAGAATGAGCCGGAACCATTTTCTGTGGCAGGCATTTGATCGTCCGAAACCAGAACTGGTCGTTATCGCATCGTAAATAGTCAAATCAGTTTGTTCGTCTCTCGTCAGTGAGAACTCGTCGACCCCCTAAGATTTCATTACGAATCATTTAGAATGAGTCAAAATTTGCAGCTTGCGGTGAGTCAGTGGTTCTCTATAGATACATGGGTTGAACTCTTTACCTCCTTGGAGGACACCAGAGAATAAATGGGTTCGACTGCTGCCGTATTCCTCGCCGTAGCAAGATGTCGCCGGACAGTTTCTCTCGCAGGCGCCGCAGTAACCACCCTTCTAGTCCTCCATGGGTTGTGCTGTCTTCTCTCAGTTACCCCAACAGGTCTACTACCAAGTAAACTCTCTCTCTGTCTCTCTGTCTGTCTGTCTCTCTCTCTCTATATAAGCGTATCTTTCATGTCATGATCTGAGAAAGCCCCGCCTTTGGATATCATTTCATGGAACTGTAGCCGGCGGCTGCGCAAACTTAAGTGGTGGCGGGCGCGTGAGCTTGCAGAAGCCCTCAGCCAACAGAGGGATTGTTCCAAGGGAGAAAGACTCGTGCACCAAATTCAGTCGAGAAGAAGAGATGCCAGAATATTCTGTCGACTACAGGAGAATCCTGCGTCGAAGTCCTGCTAAGGGTCCATCCCCTCCGAAACCTGGCAGGACATTTAGTCCAAAGCCTCATGCGCCGCCGCCGCCGCCGAGACTTGTGAATTGATATATACGGAGATATAGTCCATTAATCTTTCCGTTTACGAGCGCTCCTATCATGTAGACGGAAGATAGCATTCTTTCGGACTATCTTATTGTATGTTTATGTTTTGTCTCATTCTGATTTTTTTCTTGTCATACCAAAGTTATCTGCACGAACTTCTCAAGAACCTCACAAGTATATTTGACCAAGGATCGATTCCTATGTTAAGGGTAACTGTAGAAACTGCAGAGGTGCGAATATCGCGATGCAGTGGGGATTATGACGAGGGTTAAGAAGGTAGGGAAACAGGTTTGTACGCAAAAAAACGATGAGAGTCGGAGGAAGGTAGGACACAATTTGAACATAAACAGCAACATTGATCAGGTCTTCGATTAGTCAAGCACCGTTGAAAATTTCGTCTGCGGTAAGAGATCACAATGATAAATTTTAAATAAAAAGGAACATATAGTTTAATTCCCTTTAGGAATGATGAAACAGATTAAAGAAGAATTCTCCGGGATTTTTCGTTAAACAACGCGTTTGGTTGGGTGGTGAGATTGGGGAAGAGGGGTGTATAGGGTTTGGGCTGAGATTTGCGCGGGGAAGGGGAAATTCATGTGGTTGGGAGGATTTCTGCGTTGTAGCTATTTAATTTGATTATTCTGGGAAACAAATGAACTGAAAAATTCAAAAACGTCAGAGAATCCGATTCCATCGAGTTTAAAACATACATTGACAAGTTAAAAGGTTTAGAGTTAAAAATTCATGATCGTTGAGCTGCGAAAACAAGCCTCTATCCTGCTGCTCCAAGATTGCCATTTGATCAACTTCAAAATGACAGAAATGCTGCTACTTTAATCCAGCAAATCAATCGATTGGACATACTTTTAATTCTTACATAAAAGGATAGGAAATAAAAAGAAAAATAACTTTTTGTGTTCCCTCTTCTGCTGAGAATTTTCTATTGAATTCTTCTAAGATTGTTTTAAAGAGTACTCAGGGTTTATAATGCGTATGCCAATGAGGGACTAATTTCAAAGATGGTTATATTGAGGGCATACCCGCGGCCAATCATATATTATTTTTATGGCAATTCTTGAGAAGAAATATTTTTTTAATAATTCTCTTTTAAATTTGAAAACATTGTACAGGTTACTATCAATATTTTTTTTGTAAGTTGTATCATCCAGACATTATTTCTGAGATTCTGTGTTCCACTTCCCAGATCTTCCTTCTAGTGTGAAGAGCCGACGTCATCTTATGTCGATTTGTAAAGATCTAGGTCATATTTTCATGCATTTATAATTATCTACATCAGATACTGAGGTTTATTCTTGGGAAGGGAAGGTACAGCACAAATGGGTTAAGTTCAAAAGTACTCTTACTAGAGTTATTGCGTTGCTGTGGTTAGCTAATGAATACTTCTAACTTTCATCAGTCTAGTTTGAGTAATCTTGGGATCAGGAGGATTATGACAGATCAGGGTTCTGGAAGCCTGTCTTAGTAAATCGAAAAGAAAGTGTCTTTTCATAATTTAAGGTCTTTGTAAAAACCCAAAAGTATCTGACTATTCGAGCTTGATAGATAACCATGATTTTAATTGACTAAATTAGGGCACTATTATTTAGGGGTTCTCCCTCTAAGATGACGATTTCTGGATGCGTCAAAATCGGCTCATATTCTAATTGATCAGACGTCAATATTCATGTCAGGGATGGGAAATCAAAAGCATAGCATCTTGGTCTGAAAACTGAAGTACGTAAATTTGCCAAAGTTAAATACGATTTTCTATGATCCTTCCGTATTATATACGGATAAGATACTGTGACAGCAATCCGCAGGGTGTAACATAGGAAAATTACATAGTCCACGGGTCTTTATGTTTGCATCCTTACAGTTGAGGGTTGAGTGTGAACAACGCGTTACTTAACAGTTACCACCGTTGATATTAGAATCACAACCCAGTTGAACTCAAAAGGATCAGACTCTACGCAGCCATCCCCAGGATGTAACATAGGAAAATTACATAATCCATGGGTCTTTATGTTTATGTTCTCTCAGTTAAAGGAAGACTGTGAACAACGCGTAGCTTAACAACTACCACCACTGATATTACAACCACACAATTGAACCCGACCGAGACAATTTATACCTCAAACAAAAGAGCCCTTTCAACTTCTAAACGGTTAAGTACATTGACCAATTGATAAAAACTCGTTTTAATACCCAAAGGTTTGCCAACCTTCGTGCATCGAATCCTCCACGAATTGAGTAGATCTTAGATGATATCCATGATTATTGCAGAAATTTATTTGTCCTAAAAGACGTTTAGGCCTGGTCCGTATCCAATCCTCGGCCCCACCTTTCTATCTAAGCGAAGAAAACTTTGGCGAGACGTCAAAACGGGGCGAGGCTGTGTACGCAGTGAAATAGGTGCCCTACCACCTACCATTTTTAGCTATCCCCGTCACTGGTTGATGACTGTAGGAAAGATTGAAATAAAATAAAGTTCAGGAATAGATGAGATGAAACGACGAAGTAATTATACCCGTTCTTCACAAATAAATGATATTTCAGTAAAGAGTTAACTTGAATATTAATCTTTTGTTCTTGGATTCTAATAAATTATTCAAGCCTGATCGTGTGAACATAAAACACGATACCCGCTGTTCGCAAATAGTGAGATCATCGTGCACGCCATTGTTGGTGAGACCCACAACGTGGCCGCCAAGGCCATCGTAATCGCGTAAGAACACGTCAACGTCAAAGGCACGGTGAAGAGGAAGAGCTATAGGAGCAGAAACTAGCTCGACGACATCCTCTCTCACCGGAGACCATCAGAAGAAATATGGGCCCCCTGATGGCTTCTTTTCTCCTAACGTGGAGCGTCGCTGGGCTCTTTTTTTCTCAGCGACCGCTATTGCCGCACTTCTCATTGTAAACGTCTTCTGCATTTTCTCAGGTACTAATCCAGAGCTACTCCCCGTGAAGGAAAATCGCTTTAAATTTATGTTTTAGGAGCTCAGACACGAATAACCGTGGTAGCCGTGAAACTTAGATAATGGGGTTAGAGTGAGCTTAAGTCCGCGCCTTAACAGTGACATGGCTCCGAGGGAGACGGTCTCCGGGGGGAAATTTAGCCGAGAGGAAGAGAAGCCATAATTTCTTGCAGCGGAGAGGAGAATCCTTCGCTCACAAGAGGCCAGCGTCCGCAATCGCCGAAACCAAACCTGTATAAGGCAAATAATTGACATATCATCGGCATTTGAGTCTGAAGACGGGACTCACTGCTGTTGCACGGTGAAGCAGTGAGTTATTGAATGTAAAAAACAATGGATGAATTCTCACGTACTATACGTCGAATCTCGAACGTGTTTTTGCCTTCTGATCCGTGGAAGTTATAACCTGTATGCACTCGGATGGTGCAGGCTCTCTATAACTGCAACTGTTCAGTGTGTGTGTGTGTGTGTGTGTGTGTGTGTGAGAGAGAGAGAGAGAGAGAGAGAGAGAGAGAGAGAGAGAGAGAGAGAGAGAGAGAGAGAGAGAGAGAGAGAGAGAGAGAGAGAGAGAGAGAGAGAGAGAGAGGAATCTTCTGTAAGCCTAGGAGCACATAAAAACTGGCGAGTCTCGTTGGTTGGGACGGAGTGGGAATGAAGGAATCCCGTCGTAGCACGAGAATGCGAGGGGGGAGCCGGGAGGACGAGAAAGCCACCAGCTGATCCTAGGTATAAACATCACTATTTTCTTGTCTAAGTTCAGTAAACACTTCGAAGCTTATGTTGAAGCCAAATTGATCAATTTTATCTCTTTTTTTTATGAAGTTCCAAAATTGAAATTTAAGGTATCCAACTTGAAGTCATCCGTGACATCATTTTTGAAGAATTTGATTTCCTTCATCGATAATTACTTATTTCACTTGACGTGATGCATTGCATACGATTAACATGAATCAATGGCAAAACATCTGAATTAATATAACTGTAATACCATTCTACTTCATCAAACTTTGTTAGGTAATCCCAAGGCAGTGAGGGGGAGTTTCCGGTGCGAACACGGGATACGAACGGTTGACTCTTTCTAGATAGCCAATTGTGCAGGCCTGCGGTTGTTGTGAAGGTCGTGAGAAATTCATAATTGTCAATGGAGGCAAGCGAGAACTCGTCGGCATCCTGACGTGTTGATCATAATGTCATTTCTCAACACCGATAACGGCTGCCATTTCATCAGTGTCTGAAATTGATGTCGATTCGCAGTGGAGAATAATGTTGAAAGGAGGCTCTAAAGAGGAGCATAATCTATTTAAAGAAAATGATCATGTCACATATTTTCATTAAATTAATTTCTCCGGACAAGAAAGTTGGAGAGAACGCGTGGTGGACCTGATCAATGGAAGACTGAGTTACATAACATTAGTCAAAAATCAACTTGTCCTGGTCTTCGCGAGAACGTTGCCGCAACCGAGTAGAAATCGCCTTTATAAGGAGGGAAGAACTTGGCAAGCTCCATCGCCTTCTGCTGGAAGCACGGCAGGAGCATGGTCTCGTCTGTCGCATTCTTTCCCCTCCCCGTCGGAAGACACCGCCGGCCCATTTCCCTCACCGCAACGGTCGTCGCTGTCTTTCTCATACTTCACGGGTTTTGCTGTGTTGTTTCAGGTACCCGCCCAATCCCTGCCCAAACTCGTTACAGGATGCCTCCGACCGTTGATCGTTGGCGTTCAAGCTCTCTCAGAGATAACGGGGTTCTGGCCAGAGAGATGTCGGAGTTTCCGACGGGGATGAGGGAGAGATTCCGAGTGTTAAAAGTAAATTTTGGGCCTCCGTCACCGGGTTCCAATCCCCGTTCCAATCAACTTTTCAACCCACCGCCTCTCAAGTAGGCGGGTCGACTCAGCCTTATCCTGTGCCGCCGCCGACGGCTTGCACCGGTAACAGACGACTAAAAGAGTGATGACATTGGCCTGCTGATCCCGTGTCGTGTTGCTTATTTCTTAGTGATGTAGAACACGATGATTTATTATTGAGTAATAGCCAAAATCCCTAAAACCTTCCTCTTTTTCTCATCATGTCCCTAAAGTTATCTTCGCAATTGTAGCCGATCTGCCACAAGACGATCAGCAAACCTAAAAGCCTACAAGCACTTTTTTTTGCTTTCTTTCCTAATACTCTTCGTTGATTCTTTGGGCGCAATCGCGATCAAGTAGTTTTGAAGTGGCAGCACTTTGACGATCGTAACGGGAGTGAAGAAAAAAAGAAACCAGATAACGATCGACTCTATGCTCTTCAGAACATTAAAATTCCGAGTTAGATTCTTGAGGAAATTTGTTTAGAAAATAGAATCTTCTGGTTTAGTCTTTGTTGATTTTTATTTTTTCGTTATGTTGACAGTATATAATAAACTTTGCAGAAAAATCTCACCATAATTTGAGAAAAAAATGTAATTTTTGACTCTTTTTCATAAGTCGGTCAACGACCGCAATACAAACGGGGAAATGCTCATAATGTAGGAGGTGTGATGTACATGCACCCATTTCAAGGGGGTGCTACACTTCTCAGTTTGGGTCTAGTATTTATCCTACATACCATGTTTGTATGGTGGCGCGATGTTCTACGTGATCCTCACAGATTATTTTCCGATTTCCAGGGACGTCCACCCACCTCCATTATACGAAATAATTACTCTCCCACTCTTATCTCAAATAATTGTGATCACACTCTGTGATGACCAACCTTGGCACCTGTGCAAGAAGTTATGGATACGACGGAGACCGGTCGAACTTCCTAATAATGGGAAGATTCCCAACCTGAAAAATCCCCCTACGTCAGTAGATCTCTTCCTACATTACCTCGAGCCTCCCAACGAAATACGGAGGAAGACCATAGCTTGCATATTGGTCGCTGTGGGTCGCTCAAGTTGACAAGTAGATTGTCGCTCTTCTGGTCAAAGTGAGCCATATTTTCGCTAGGCAAGTACTCCATGCCAAACGCCACATCCATTACAATGATCGAGAGTCCTACAGAGAATAGGTTGGAAACATTGATAAAATGAGAAGAAATAAGTCAAAGGATGATGCTTAGAAACTTCAGAATCAGGCAGCTAGACACACTTATCATTCTTCCGTAAGGTTTGCCAAAGGGAACCGTTCACCATGTACTCGGTGACCATAGCCATTGACCCCGGGCCCATCCAGAACGACCCCATAAAATGCCACAACGTTAGGGTGGTGCAAGTCAGCGAGCTTGGACGCTCCCTTCCAAAAGTCAGCCCTCTAAACAAGGGTATAGAATCTGGTCAGCTCTGAAGGTCAAAGAAAGTACACTAAATGACGGAACTCGGATAAATGGGTATGATACTCACCGAGCGCTCCTGTTCAGAAGGCTTCCCCGCAAAGCATCTGTCATTGATTCTCTTTATCGCTACATCGGAGCCCTTCCATTTCCCATGGTAAACTGTTCCAAAGGTCCCGAGATTACCATTCTTTATAATTAGTGAAGAAGCAACAAAAATGAATTCTTAGCGCCAAATAAATCTCATGAAGGATAAAGTACCATATCTCCAGCTTCTGAACCTGCAGGCAAAGTCCCTTGTCATCAAGAATTCCAAAACCCTGGTTTGGCTTGCCCGGGGTTTCAGTTTTATCTCCACGTTGAATAAGAGAACTAAATCGCCTCTGCTTTTTGATCAGGAACATGGCATGAACTCTGCAAAGCTGTGTTATCCTCTGGTATCCTTTTATCTTTTTTGGATTCCGAAGCATAAGTTTTCTCATCAAAATAGAAACTGGAAAAGAATAGATTTCAGTGGAGTTGATGTTGCCCAAGGGTCTGCAAGAAGTCCAGAACAGTCATCGGAATAGAAGGGTGATGATGGAAAACTAACACGTCATTGTTAGCGGACATCAGACAACAACCTTCTACGGGGGTAATGTGATCTGGAGTAGTGTCCCCGATGAGAGACTAATGGCGGATGATAACTTCCTTCCTCCATGTCTACAGCTTTTCTAGACTTACTGGGATAAAGGTTGTCAATGAATGGGCCCCCTTGGTCAGGCATATTTCTGGCTCCCACTGTTCTAGGGTTCAGATCTGCAAACTGAGCATTCTACACAATATACCACAGTTCTTGTGGTCTAGATTGTGAGTCAACAGGTAATTGGATATCGCCTCATTGAACATTATGGGTGCTGACGGTAGATAAGTCACTAAGTGTGGTGAAGCTCAGAGGAACAGACATGCCACTCAAAGAAGCCTCAAGAGTGTTCCCATCTCTCTAGGTGTTCATGATAGGGAGTTTTATAGTAGTGGCACTAGACCTATGAAGTAAATGGTCATGAGGCAAGGGGGGTGTCAGTGTATGGTCCATGACTCTCTTTGCTTGTAACCACTTAGGCTTTGTTAGAGATAAAAGCTTAATATAAACTTAGCGTGGAAGCTAGAAGACAAACGAAAGAAATAACTCACAACCGGAGACACAAGAATTTACGTGGTTTGAAGGTTAACCTCTTACGTCCACAGGCGGCGATGAAAAGCTTCACTAGATATAATAGAAGTACAGAAGAATACTCCTTAGAACCTAGAATATAAATATCTAATCTTAGCCCTCAAAGAACTCATTAATCTTTCACCAACAAGTAGAGATTAGTCTGTTGGAAACTCACTTTCAACCTCTATGATACCCTTTGGTCATTGGTGCTACGAGATGAGAAGAGATGGCCTTTATTTATAGGCCTCCTTGAGCTACCTCGAGAACTATGTTAGTGACTCCTTAAGAAATGTGCAGACCATTTCCTCCTTAAAATTGGAACAATTCGGTTGAACAATTTCTCCCTTTTAGTTTGGCCTGCCCATTATTGGGCTATTGAGGGGTGTGAGAAGTAGTCCATGTCTTGGGCCATTTCGCACATCTCATCTTCTCCTCTTTCTCCTCTTTCTCTCCTTCACATTAAATGTGGCCTTCTCTGCTGCCCTATGAGTTGACACGAATGTGGCCATTTGATGAACCATGTGCCCTACAGACTTTGTTTCCACGTCGAAGAAGATGCATGTGAGTGACCTTGGCTGTGGAGTGTGGCAACAGGCCAGCTGATCCAAAAGGATATTTGTCATCTGCACTGCAATGACCAACAGATGTGCTACCAAGAAAATTTTCTCCCTTTCCAAACTGTTGGTTTGGCATTACCCATGTTTTCCTTTGACAATCTGTCAGCTATCTGGACTCCTAAATTTGGGCACTGATATCAGATTTGACCACTGTTTTCCATGGGTTATTGATTGCTGAAGCCTCGGATGTGTTTGGCCAATTTTTTTCTATCATTTGTTGGACAGATGTCGTCTCACCAACGTTAAACTTAGTAGCTGCTATTTGATGCTCGAGTAACCCAGAAAACTAGAGCTGGTGAAAATTCGGTGCTTGAATAGGGAGTTCGATGTCTGAATTTTTAACAATATCCTTTCTTGCTGTAGGAATGCTGACTCTAGTGGGATCATTGATAATAGGGTTCTGCTTTCGCAGAAATTGAAGCTGTTCGATAGGAGGTTGCTGTTGCTTACAATGTGATTATGCAAAAATTGAAAATGATCACCAAAATATTTATGAAGTCTCTGGAGCAGTACTTAGGCTGAGCCGATGAAAAAGCGTGGTTTGATCAATATTCTCCCGTTTCTGTGGAGCAAACAAGTCCACATGTTGGTATGGTTTAGGGTCTTGAGAATACCCACGAGCCCCAAAATGAGGAGGAATGATGCTCTTCAATGGGCTTTCGACTACGGCACCTGAGATCGTCCTACTACTTACCCTTTGTGGATCATATGACCCCAATGCCTCTCTCAGACTAAGTGTTGAACTCTGGGCAGGTAATGGGGACACTCCCCATTGACCCATTCCCTCCAGGTTCTGTATCGAAGAGTCAGAAGAGAAAAGAGGTACTGCTACCTGTTGTGGCCCCTGATGCAAACCATGCCTATCAACATTCTGCATTTATAGAGAGGAAGAAGGTAAAGGTCAGGGTTGGGAGAATTATTTCAAAGGATTAATTTTGAATGTTGACTAGAGTTTTCCAAAGTGGGCGAAGGTCTTGGGGAAGAACACGTCGAAGCTTGTTCCTTAAGCGTTGCTATCAACCTAGTTGCCCAAAGATTGACCTTTGACTAACGAACGAGATAAATCGGTCGGCGGCTCATGGGTGGTGATTCGTTTGATGGTCCGTGTCTGACAGTTAATTGTGTCACGAACTGACAGAAGCTTGCCCCCGAATCGGGTGGATGGCGGGGTGGGTGGAGTGGCACGAATGTGGGCGGTGGTTTCGGCAGTGCCCTGTTGGTGGTGGCGCCGGTCGGTAATGGGACAATGGCGATGACGCAGGGGTGACAGGGTGCGGCAACAGCTCGAGATGGGGGTGATGGAATGAAACGAGCCCTAAACGTCGACAATAGTGAGATGGAGAGACAAACAGTGGATGGAGGGTGGCGGACAGTGGACGGAGGTTGAACAGTGGTGGATGGAGGAGACTAAGGATGGACAGCCTCTCCCTCACGTAGTGAATGAAGGTCTCAACCCAAGAATAAGAATAACTCCTTCACTAATCTAATCAGGGGGTGCAAGAGGTTATTTATAGCCTCCATGATGCCCGTGATTAGAGGAGTCCACAATGATTGATTCAAAACAAAACAAGACGTAATAATAAAAGAAAGTCGTTCCTCAATCAGCTTTCGGATGAGGCATCGGCGACGTAGACGGTCATCCCGTTCCTCATCATTATCGTACTCCGCCATGTTCTTCAGACCCTCAAGGGCAAGGCACAGTTACCAGGGCCTCGAGATCCTCGTCCAGGATCTGTTACTAGAGGATTTTCAGGCCGCCAAACACATTAGACATCTTCTTATTCAATTCCTAGAAGGAAGCATTCCTGCATAGAGCAATAACGCGGGCGCAGCCTGCTTTCAGGCTTGAGAAGAGAAGGTTTGGGGAATGGGAGGACGACGAAACTAATAACCCGTCACTCGAGTGACGGCGATGTGACCTTTCTTCTGGAGAGTGCATGCTAGAAGCGGTCATTTTATAACCGGACTATCGACCAGAGGGCCGCCGGTTCAAGAAGAGCACACGTTTAGACTGGTCCATTAATTGTTGACCACTGAGTAAAGTTAACCATTGACTAGAGTTGACTGTAGATCAGAGTAGTCTTGACTCTTGTCCCTTGAATGGCGACGACGGAAGTTGGTCGCGGCTCTGGCGGCTGGTTCGTGTTTGACGGTTCGCTGAATAAAATAGGTGGGAGAATATTGACCCGAACTGGTTGGAAAGGGAAACGGGTGGTTCAGTGGAAGGGCAGAGTGGGCGGAGTGGCCATTAGTTTCGGCGGTAGCTCGACGGGAGCAATGCGGTGTCGCGGTCATATTGTGGCGATTGAGGGAGGCGGACGATGGACCGAGGATGGCATGCATTCGACCGCGTCGTGCACGGTGATCCCACTCCTTCGGTGCTCATCACGGCACGGACTGACAACCTTGCGGCGCCGGCGGCTGCCATCCCCGGTGAGGGTGTTCATCGCTGGGGACGTCTTGGCGGCAGCGACCATCCCGCCAACGGTTAATGCACGGAGGCCCTTGGGGATGCTAGCACACGGGCAGCCATAATTGTGGTGGCACCGCGGAGGTCTGACGCCGTAGCGCAGAGAGTGAAACTCGGTTCTGTAGGAAAACCCTTGCGGAAGGGAGGAGATGGATTTGACCGAATACGGAGAGAGAGAGAGAGAGATGTGGCAACGTTGATTTACTAAACAGATTCGGATTCCCGATCTGGCTGGCCGCTGTTTATGGTCTTGGGCTTTTTATCTGTTAGTCAAAAAATATAACCAGAATAGCTGAAAGATATGTTGTTTTATTTTTTAAATAACTGCTTATCAACGCCCTCATTCACCCACTTTCTTTAGCCTAAATTTGAGTGAACTACGCTAGCATAGTTCAAACCTAGGTCATTTGGGTTTCTCTAGGTAAAAAAAGTAATTTCCACAACCTCATATATATTAGTTTTGTCTGTTACTTTAATAAGTTACAATTAACATGTGATTTGATTAGGAAATGACTAGATTTATCTTGTAATCATTTTCTCCCTTCCCCTTATCTCTCTCTTCTCCCCTCCCTTCACACACACACACTCTCTCTCTCTATTGTAAAAGGACATAATGAAAATGTTGACTTAATGATGATTTAATCATTTGATCCCACTTAGAGATTGTATAAATAGAAATCTCATTCTTGAGTCCACAAAAATGTGTCATCTATGACAATCTTCACCCTAAGTCTACAGAATGAAGAATCTTTGCCCCTTGAGTCTACAAGATTAGAGTTCACTCCTTGAATCCAGAGGGTTGCTAAAATATACTAATAGAGGTTGATACTTAAAAGTTGAGAGAGAACTCGAAATAGATTCAAAAAAATTGAACTTCTTTTGAGCTATAAGGGGACCCTTTATATAGGTCGAAGTCTTGTTATAACTAACATAGAAATTAAGAAATTTGTCAAAACTTTCCAAAGTAAAAGACCATCTTGAGTTAATGTTGAGCTAAATTGTGTCTTCATGAATCTTGGGCCTTTGATTCACTTGAATTGAGTTGCAATTAGATTTTGTGAACTGAAAAGTGTCTTGATACTTTTTGATCCTCCAATCAACTTGCATTCATTGAAAATTAGCCTCTTTCGCAATTAAGTGCAAAAATGATGAATCAGGCATTGAAATGCCTCCAAATATTTGTTATTGACCACCTAGTCGAAAATCTTTCTTTCGTATGTTGATTGCGTCTCCTAAGCTACATCATAGGGGAAGAGAAATGGATCTAAGTTGGCCTCAGGAGATCAAGACGTAATATGATTAGGAGATTAATTTATTATTCTTCGAATACAATAAATGCTTATTAAGAGAATTTAATCGAGGGGCTCTAAAATAATTTCATTGTTTCATCAGTTTATTTGATTTACGAGGACTGAACGCCAAATAATTCTAGATTTCTAGGCCAGGCCGAAAACTTGTTCTCGTGGAGTCTCCAAGCCCGAGCCCGAAAATGAAGGAAGAAGATCTTTTT
>JANEYH010000060.1:0-22636 GCA_024713555.1 Spirodela polyrhiza | reverse complement strand
ATTTCAACGTCAATTGTCTGAGGCTCATATTTCAGGAAAAAATAACGCATTGAACATAACCTAGAGAAAAGAAGATTATTCTTCAATAATCATTAAAGATGAGGAGAAATAAAAATTTTCTATTGCTATAAATAACTATGATAAAAAATTTATGTAATAATGAGTTTTTGGGTTTTAAGCTGGACTAAGATCAAGAAGGAGTTGAATTCATCTAGTTTTTCATGTGTTATAGAAGATCTCTTTTGGTATAGGTTTCCAGACTCACCACTATGCGAGAGAGCCTGAAAGAGCCATGAACGAGGGAAAAAAATAGGGGAGGAAAGTGAAAAGAGGAGGCGGCCCTGGCCAGGTTGATCTTGTTTAATCGGTGAGTGTCCAGTTGAGGAATTTTATGGGTATTTTTTTCTTTAATATAAGCATGTGAATACCTAGAAGCATTAACCAATCTGAATCCAAAATAAGGTTGGGAAAAAATGAACACCATCCTGAAAGAAACAATGGGACAGAAATGTGGAGAGAATATATTGATTTGGGGAAGAATGCCCGAAGGAGAGAGAGGAGAGAGAGAGGAGAAAGAGGGTTCGCGCACAATAAACCCTAGAAAAAATATGAAACGGCGTAAACTTACATTAGTGAGGAGAGAGTATTTATAATGGTTAACTACCCATATGGGCCAGACCCCCTTTGGCTCACTAAAAATAATAGAACTTAGAGCCCACTAAGAGAACAAAAAACGCCTAAAAAGGACGAAATAATGTCTTATTTTTTGCATTAAATACTAACACATCCTAGAAATCATTAATCGGTGGGTGCTCCTCTGTTTTAGACGCTTCCATGAGGAAAAGTCAAACGGGTATTTGGCCCTGCAAATATCTCGTTGTTCTTCATGGGGCCCTGATGGATTGACGGGGTGGAATACTTGATTACAGATACACAGTTAAAGCAAGATTTTACAAGATTCTGAGTAACAAATACGTTATCACTCGACACCGAGGAATACCGCCTGTCCGCTAACATCTGAGTCATTTTAAAGTCATGAACTTGTAATCGTGGTGAATGCTGCCTGAGCTCTGAAGAGACAGAGAGAGAGAGAGAGAGAGAGAGAGAGAGAGAGAGAGAGAGAGATAGTAACGTAGGAGGATGCCATGACAGAAACGAGCGAGCGAGAGAGAAAGAGAGAGGGAAAGCGAGAGAGAAAGAGAAAAGGAAGAGAGGGAATAGCAAAAAACAGGAGGGTTACCGTGGCAGAATCCCATGAGAGACATAAGAGAGTGTGATAACAAATCATGATGAAATGAGAATGATAACCTAGGGGAAGTAGAGAGAGAGAAAGAACGAGAGAGAAGAGGAAGTAGCAGAAAGCAAGAGGGTTACCGTTTCAGAAACCCATGAGAGACATCAGAGAGTAATAACCAAGCAGAATGAAATGAGATTGATAACCTAGCAGAAGAATGAGACAGAGACAGAGAGAGGGAGTAGCAGAAAGCAAGAGGGTCACCGAAGCAGAATCGATGGGAGACATAAGAGATAGATAACGAAATACAATGAAATGAGAGTGATAACTTGGTGGAAGGATGAGAGAGAGAGAGAGAGAGAGGGGGGGGGGGAATAGCAGAAAGCAAGAGAGTCACCGTGGCAGGATGCCAAGAGACGAGCGTGATAGAGAAAGAGAGAGAGAGACAGAGAGACAGAGAGAAGGGGAGGGAATAGCTGAAAGCAAGAGAGTCACTGTGGCAGGATGCCAAGAGACGAGCGTGATAGAGAGAGAGAGAGAGAGAGAGAGAGAGAGAGAGAGAGAGAGAGAGAGGGTGGGGAATAGCAGAAAGCAAGAGAGTCACCGTGGCATGATGCCAAGAGACGAGCGTGATAGAGAGAGAGAGAGAGAGAGAGAGAGAGAGAGAGAGACAGAGAGAAGGGGAGGGAATAGCTGAAAGCAAGAGAGTCACTGTGGCAGGATGCCAAGAGACGAGCGTGATAGAGAGAGAGAGAGAGAGAGAGAGAGAGAGAGAGGGTGGGGAATAGCAGAAAGCAAGAGAGTCACCGTGGCATGATGCCAAGAGACGAGCGTGATAGAGAGAGAGAGAGAGAGAGAGAGAGAGAGAGAGAATAGCAGAAAGCAAGAGAGTCACCGTGGCAGGATGCCAAGAGACGAGCGTGATAGAGAGAGAGAGAGAGAGAGAGAGAGAGAGAGAGAGAGAGAGAGAGGGAGAGAGAGAGGGTGGGGAATAGCAGAAAGCAAGAGAGTCACCGTGGCAGGATGCCAAGAGACAGAGAGAGAGTGATAGAGAGAGAGAGAGAGAGAGAGAGA
This sequence comes from Spirodela polyrhiza, assembly GCA_024713555.1. Taxonomy (NCBI): domain Eukaryota; kingdom Viridiplantae; phylum Streptophyta; class Magnoliopsida; order Alismatales; family Araceae; genus Spirodela; species Spirodela polyrhiza. The sequence continues at coordinate 20,328 of JANEYH010000060.1, read as the reverse complement.
GAGAGAGAGAGAGAGAGAGAGAGAGGGGGAGGAATAGCAGAAAGCAAGAGAGTCACCGTGGCAGGATGCCAAGAGACGAGCGTGATAGAGAGAGAGAGAGAGAGAGAGAGAGAGAGAGCGGGAGTAGCAGAAAGCAAGAGGGTCACCGCAAGAGGATGCCAAGAGAGAGACGACCGTGATAGAGAGAGAGGAGCGGGAGAAGCAGAAAGCAAGAGGATCACCGTAGGATGATCATAAGAGAGACGTGGGTTATAGAGCGAAAAAGAGAGAATTAATTTTTAAATTAATTGAGTTCTTCAACCTCAGAGTTTGTGTTATCCACTTGAGCCCAACACTTCAAATTCATGAGAGTTAATATTATCTCAAAGGCTAATCTTTCTCTTTTGAATGTCACATTTACTCATCTTATAGAAAAAAGATGCTCTAAAAAGTACTCAATTGCACAAATTGAGAATAACACTTTTGCTAAAATTCAAAACATGAATATTTCTAATAATTAGTGTTATACTATCTTTTTAATAAGTCAATGTTATAGCCAATGATGCAAGTTTCATGTAAAGAATCCTTCAATTATGCCTTTAGAGATTGTGCAACTCTCATCAAAATCATCTTATGACACTTCATTTTAGCACATTTGCTACTTTAGGATAGCCAACAGCCCAATACCTTGTGAGAGTTGGGATTGAGGACCCTCATGCAAAAGGGAGAAGGGAAGAAAGAGAGAGAGACAGAGACAGCGAGATGGGCATAGAGGCCAACAAAGAAGAGGCAAGGATTAGGATAGAGGAGAGGGTGGGGGAAGGGGGGGAGTAGGAGGGAGAGAGAGGCAGAGAGCCGACGGGGGAGAGCAAGTCTTGAGAGAGAAGAGAGACAGAGACAGAGACAGAAAACCGACGGGGAGAGGGCAAGTCTCAAGAGAGAGGAGAGGGAGAGTGAGGGAGAGAGAGAGAAAGAGGCAGAGACCCAATGGGAAGAGGGCAGGGCTTGGGGGAGAGAGAGAGAGAGAGCGAGAGAGAGAGAAGACGGGGAGAGGACAGGGCTCGGGAGAGAAGAGAGGAGAGGGGGGGAGGGGGAGAGATAGGGAGAGAGAGAAAGAGAGAGAGAGAGAGAGAGAGAGAGAGAGAGAGAGAGAGAGAGGGGCGGAGAGGCAACATGGAGAGGGAAAGGCTCGGGAGAGAGGAGAGAGAGAGGCAGAGGGAAAGAGGGAGAGAGGGAGGAGAGAGAGAGAGAGAGAGAGAGAGAGAGAGCCCTAAATTACAACTCGAGAGAGAGACTGGAGAGGAGAGAATATGGGTCGGGCCTCTATTGTGAACCCGACCTGAGCTTCTCTCTCTCTCTGTCTCTCTCAAGAAAGAGAAGAAGAGGAGAGAATCTAGTCACGGGCTAAACAATTTCATCCGATCAGAGAGTAATGATTTGAAGATATGGTCCAGCGTAGAATTAGACTGATGCCCAGAAGCATGCAAGCACTAGACTTATCTCTCTCTCTCTCTCTCTCTCTCTCTCTCCCTCCAGGTCCCCTCGTCTGATTCCAAAAGATAGAAAATGCAAGAAAGTAACATAGGTGACTCCACCCGACCCTCTACAAAAAATTATCAGATATTTATAGCTAGATGGCTATACACACACACACACACAGAGCCCAGTAAAAGCCTCCATGAGGAAAGAACCCCATAGCCTCTCTAGGGCCTGGCTCGTGACTAACCTGGCCAATTGGCTGCACCTCAAATCACAATTTTATAAAATAAACCCTCATCATTTCTTCAGATTTCTGCATAATTTTCATCCAAGAAAAAATAAGTGTAATTGATGGAGATCAAAACCCACAAGTTGACTCTCCATCACATAACCAACAAAGAGTGGCACATGAAGACCTCAAAGAAGCAACTTGAAGACCTCTCCCAACAAGATCTCTAAGAATGTGGGTCCATGATCTTCATACTATCAACATGATGATGGTTAGAAGGCAATTTCAAGCCTTGAGGATCTCCAAGACCATGGATGAAGAAGAAGCATGCAAGAAGGTAGTTAGGGAACCCTAAACCTATCCACAACCCATCAATTGACCAAAGTCAACTCATATTAAGGCTTAGTCAACCCTTCCACAACCCTCTGACCTTCGTCTCAGTCAACCATCTACCATGATCAAAGTCTCATTTCCATTCTTGTAGCCTCTACACCCATAGTCAACCACATCTCCTTAAATATAAGGAGTATCTTGACCCATAATGATCAAAGTCAACCATGATCAACCTTCAATGGCCTCAGCCCAATGAGTCAGACTTTCTTATACCTTTTTAGGCCTTCCCTTAACCCACAAAATAACCTATTAAGTGGTCTAAATTCCCTCTTTGAAAGGGTACTTAAGGGGATAACCACACCTAACCACCTAGTGACCCTTCAATCCTTGAAGGGGGTGCTTCATCAAATGGATGGCTTAGAATTGCCCCCTCTTCCCTATAAATAAGGAGGACTTTTGAACATGTAATGGTAGTTATTTGAATAAAAATTTCGTGCCTTCCCCTCTTGAATGTTCCCCTCTCTCTCGAGTTCTCTTCTCCCTCTCTCGAGTCCCTTCTCTCGAGTTATTTTTTTCTCTCTTGAAGGTCTTTTCCCTCTCGAGTTCTCTTCTCCCTCTCTCGAGTCCCTTCTCTCGAGTTATTTTTTTCTCTCTTGAAGGTCTTTTCCCTCTCGAGTTCTCTTCTCCCTCTCTCGAGTCCCTTCTCTCGAGTTATTTTTTTCTCTCTTGAAGGTCTTTTCCCTCTCGAGCTTCTCTCCCTTCTCCCTTAATTTCTCATTCTCCCCCTCAAGTTTCTTCCTTGAACCATCCTAGTTAATCCTCACATCCTTGTGAGAGATTAGATTAACCCTATTTCCCTCATCCTCCTCCCCACCCATCACATTCTTTCTTCTCCACTTTGAGCCACCTCATCTCTTTATCCACTAATGCCTCTTCTTCAACCTGTGGGAATCATTTGTAAAGGATATCAAAGCCATTCTCAAGTAGTCTAAAGGACCCTCAAGCAATCAAGAATTTTTCATAAGATATTTGATTTTCTATTCCTCTTGATTACTTAATTTGATCATCACTTGAAGTCTTTAATTGCTCTAGATTCTTGTGTGAAACCTATAAGATAGTCATATTTGCCTATTTGGTGATCTAAAGCCCTCATTCTTAGGTTTGATTTGTCTTATTGAATTAAGGTTCTCAATCAAGGTAACCATAAATCTAGATCATATCTAAATCATATTGCAGGTTGAGTGATTTAATTATCCCAAGTGAATTTACTAAAACTCAACCTTTAATCCCTCTTCTTTAAGTCTCTTTATGAAAATCATAAATCTCTCTACATGTCTCACATTAGTAAGAACCATCCCAATTTCCAGATCGAGGGAACCCATTGAGTTAATTTACGAGAGCACTACAACAAAAAAAAACAATAACAAGAGAAAAACTTCCACAATACAATAAATGGGGGATCAAGAAGAGATGATAGGAGCGAGATAGAGACATTTAGTCTAGACTATAAATAGTAATAGATAGATAAATATGAAGTATGTGCCTTATGTACCTTTGGATGGGGGCACAGAAGGCTGATCTTCTTCAACTAACGACACTAGACATCCATGGGATGACCTCTAGTGCAAATGGGTGTGAGCTCCTATACGACTCAGAATATTTGTCTTTGAAGTTCAGCCTAGGCTTGTTGGCCTGAAAAAAAGTCAATTAGGGCAGATGCGGTTAGAGATCACCACCTTTGATTTGCTTCAATAACCCAGGAATTAGGAAAACAAAATAAATTTTTATGCTGAGAGTTGCAAATCACTGTTCATCTGGCCAACAATTCAGCATAGGTAAATAAATTTCTGCCAGAAATTCGAGTATTTATTTGCCTAAAAAAAGATGACTGACCCACCCCCTGATGTTCCAATGAATGTGAATGGTTAGATGAGGAGCCTGATTTAATTAGGGAAATTAATATCCCATGGTTCCAGGTTCTTAGAGTGCCAAGATTTCAGAGAAAATCAGTTAAAGTCAAATGGTTCGGTTAAGGGGCAATCATAACCATTGGCTGCACTCATCTGTTATTCTTAAATAAAATAATGTTTATCTTTTTTTTCCTGCCGAGAAAGATCAACATTCAAACAATTTTTCTCTTCATTTCATTCAACAGAGATCTTCTCCACAGACAATTTTTTTATAACAGAGAAAATGGATGTATACTGAGCAAACAAAGCAACCTAGGATCTTTAAGCTTATTTTAATAGAAAAAATGAAGCCATGACGATTTATTATGTCGGCTAATAAGTTAGCCCTATAATTTATAAACTTCGGTGAATATTTGACAACTTCTTTCTTCTCCCAACAAAAGTGTGAGCCAGGGTTTGAACATTGGCGTCGAAGCCAACCAGTAATTCCCATTTCACGTTTTGAGCCTGCCTCTGCTCTTTTCTTCCACCAACAGCTCTATTGACTAGCATGCAACTTCACATGGTGTAACCAAATACTAACAGGGAATGGTTAAAAGTAGTCCCTTCTATTTTTTTTTCTCATTTCCTGTACTTCTTCCAGTCAGCCTTCTTTCTGCTGGACCCAATGAAGAATCTTAAGGATAAGATAGAAATCTAATCTAAAAGAGAGGACATCAGAAGCTTCTTATGAATGATGTTAAAATGATCACCTCGGATCTGGACCCACCGACTCAAATGACTATGTCAACTGAGAAGACTTAATCATAGAAACCGCAAGAACCCACCAAAAATGATTCTTGTTTTCATTCCATTCAGTAGATACACTTTTTGAAAGATGGCAGGCAGAAAGGGGAAGGGAGATCAGAAGCAACCACAAGAACCAGGGGAAAGAATGCTTATTTGATGAATCTTGAGGTGAAGGACAAGATTAAAATTTCAATGAAATTCATGAAAAAATAATGAGCAACATGGCAATGTTCTTTTCCAAATATAGAGTTAATGTCCATAATGACATAGAAATTCTGAAATAAAACATAACATACCAACCATGCTTTACGCAGAACAAGCTTTTTCAGATAAAGCAGTTACCTGTTTTAACCAGCATTCCTGATGTTTGTCCTCATAAATTGTGGGGGAATAGCATCCAGACTCCAAAGGGCAGTCTACCCATATGTTACACTTAATTTCTCCAGGTTTTGCACGTTTAGCTTGATCCAAACAAGCCTGGCAGCAATCAGCAGCACTCTCCTTGTGGTGGGTAAGACCCCATCTAATAGCAGTTCCATCATAATCTGTGTGCGGCTCAGCATGACACTTAGGTGGAACAGGGCGGCCGGGTATGATTTCTTCATTTGTGAAGAATGGCACAACAAAAGAATTAAACAAAAAAGCATCATCAAAATGATACAAACGCATCAAGAATTCTAGACAAAGCTATACAAAAATCAGATAAAACCTCTTCACTGTAATAAATGAATCGATTCCTTCACCCCAGAACTTATAGGCATGTCTAACAACTATGAGCACAAGCTATGATTCATGAACAAATACTTCACTTCTTTAGTCCATTTTTCCTCCCGAATGTGGCAAGAACACAATATATTTTCCATGAAACGAAAGTGCAGAAGTTTTTCCTAGAAGAAATTTGTCTCATCTTTTTAAATCAAATCATCACGTAATTGTATGCTACAGTTTACATTTTATCAACTAAAATCCCAAAAAGCGTAAAATGTTCAATAGAGTCCACAAGAAGTGATGCTTCTTGTGCCAAGCTGACTCTTTACTTTAGTCAATACCATCTAGATTCCTAAACTGACATGAAACGTAGGTCACATGTATAGTCATACTTCTTGTGATTAAGTTTTTCTCTGCCTGTGAAATAGTTTTTTGCTTCTCCATTAAAAAAGTTGGAAATAGAATCCAATTTATTGAAGAGAGCAAGACTTGAACAAGATCATAAAGATAATTCAAATATGCTTGAAGAAAATGCTACCAAGCTGTTCCTCATCGTCAGGTTTGTCATCAATCTCCTTGTTGACAACTTCAACCGGAATCCATAAATTGATTGATGTAGGACGAATATGATTGACACAAATGTGATATGCTATAAATGAGATGAATCAGCTAGATTCGAACCTTAGACTCAAATGCCCTTTTCTCCATATGGCTGACACAAGCCCACACGACAAATCACGAGCCCACACGGCTCACGAGCCACACGGCTCACAAACAGGAAAAATGAGATCAAAAGGGTTAAGAGTGGACCTTGGGCATTTGAACGCCGAGAAGTTGACAGTCCAAATCATCATGATAAATTAAAGCTCAAAATCACAAAACAGAGGAAAACAGTAACAAGCCCATGGACAAATCACGAGCCCACACGGCTAGTGAATCATATGAGATAAACTTAAAGAAGCACATGGAAAAACAAAAGAGAGAATGAATAATAGAAATGACAGCTCTATCAAGCAGCTGTCAATGTGGAATAAGAAAAAATTCAAAATGAGAAGGGCATACATGTTTTCTAAAGGCTTTTGGTTGAATTAAGCGTGGAATTCTCCATCATCATCTTGATAGTTCCCAATTTTTCCGTGCGCCAGCTTTCCAGTGCTTCGGATCAACAGAAGTAAATGTGATAAATTTGACAGATGGAGCGTGAAAATAATTGACAAATCTTAAATAACATTACTATTAATACTTACCAATTGATGCATTCCTATTTTTTGTATTTAAAAAAAATAGGCAAAAAATGTTTCAACATAATTTATGCACAAGTCAAATATCAATTGACCACAGTACTTACTCATATGTATCAGTTGACCGAACCCAGAAACAAGTGATATTTTATGAAACAGACATCGTATGAATTAAACATATAGACCAATAGACTGGTTTCCCTAATGAAAGCCTGAGAGATGGCTAATAAAATCTGATAATCATGTTGCCTAAAAAGAAACCATCGTTGTGGTTAGGTAGTTAAAGCTCATTATTTAAGGCAACCTTAAGGTAAAACACACAAGAAATTTCAAAAGCTACCCGTCATCTCGAAAAAATGAAATAAAAAAATCAAAAAAATTAACGTAAAATTTTTTAAAATAGGTAGTGATTGAGTTGAGTTCTCTTAAAAAAAAATTTTCAGAAGATACTTTAACTTAGCAAGGTTCAAATATTAATTTAGGTTTTAAACAAACTAATGTCATCATTTAATAAATTGTGGGAGTATTACAGCTGCCATCCTTAAATAAGATTTTATCATCAAGAGAAGAATCTAAAAATGCAGACAGAATTCAACCATCCATCTATAATTAACCCAATCATATAAGCATGTTTGAATGAGATATATAAGAGAGGAGAGAGAGAGGAAGAGGGAGAGGGATAGGGAGAGGCAGAGGCAGAGGGATAGGGAGAGACAGAGAAAGAGAGAGAGAGAATGAGAAAGACACAAAGAGAGACAGAGACAGAGACAGAGACAGAAAGCGAGAGGGAGAGAAAGAGGGAGAGGGAAAGGAGAGAGAGAGAGGAAGAGAGGAGAGGGTGTGTTTGTGAGAATGCGAGAGAGAGAGAGAGAGAGAGAGAGAGAGGGAGAGAGGAGAGGGGGTGTGTGTGTGAGAGAGAGAGAGAGAGAGAGAGAGGAGAGAGAGAGAGGGGGTGTGTGTGTGTGAAAGAGAGAGAGAGAGAGAGAGAGAGAGAGAGAGGGAGTGTGTGTGTGTGTGTGAAAGAGAGAGAGAAGAGAGCGAAAGGGAAAGAGAGAGGAGAGAGAGTGTGTGTGTTTGTGAAGAGAGAGAGAGAGAGAGAGAGCGAAAGGGAAAGAGAGAGGGAGAGAGAGAGAGAAGAGAGGGTGTGTGTGTGTGGGTGAGAGAGAGAAAAGGGAGAGAGGAGAGTGTGTGTGTGTATGAGACAAAGAGAGAGAGAGGGAGGGAGAGCGAAAGGGATAGAGGAGAGGGTGTGTGTGTGTGAGAAAGAGAGAGAGAAAGAGAGAGGTGATGTAAACTTAAGTCGTGACTAGAATCATCATTCAATTTTAAAATTTATAGAACTAGATTCACTAAAAATAATATTAAATAAGTATAGTGAAAAAGTTGTAGAAAATATATTTCAGTTAATCATAAAAATTTGCACAACATAATTTCATTTATAAATAAATTAAATGGAATAAGCTTCAATATATAAAATAAATTTTCATAAATTTTATTTTTATTTATAAATATCAATTTAAATCAAAATTTAAGGTAGTTCATTGAAATGACAAATAAAATAATTAATCGTGATAACTTGTGAAATAATTCTCAAATATGAATTATTTCTTTTGATTTAGTAACACATTAACATATAATTTTCACAAGTTATTAGAAGGGAGAGTGAAAGGGAGAGAGAGAGGGAGAGAGGAGAGGGTGTGTGTGTGTGTGTGTGTGTGAGAGAGAGAGAGAGAGAGAGAGAGAGAGTGAGATTGAAAAGGAGAGAGAGAGGGAGAGAGGAAAGTGTGTGTGTGTGTGTGAGAGAGAGAGAGAGAGAGGGAGGGAGAGTGAAAGGGAGAGAGAGAGCGATAGAGGAGAGGGTGTGTGTGTGTGTGAGAGAGAGAGAGAGAGAGAGAGAGAGAGAGAGAAAGGGAGAGAGGACAGGGTGTGTGTGCGCGAGAGAGAGAGAGAGACAGATAGATAGATGGAGAGCGAAAGGGAGAGAGAGAGGGAGAGAGGAAAATGTGTGTGTGAGAGAGACAGAGAGAGAGTGAGGGGGAGAGAGTGAGAGAGAGTGAAAGGGAGAGATATGGATAGAGGAGAGGGTGTGTGTGTTTGTGTGTGTGTTATAGAGAGAGAGAGAGAGAGAGAGGGAGAGGGAAGAGGGTGGGTGTGTGTGTGTGTGTGTGAGCGAGAGAGAGAGAGGGTGAGAGAGAGAGAGAGAAAGAGTGAGAGAGAGAGAGAGAGAGAGATAGATTTTCTAAGTTCTAGAAGTGGTACTGTAGCTGAATCCATTAAGGATGATCTTCTGCAATCTTCAATCCTTTGAGGATCTATTCCTTTTGCCAATGGGTACATAAGGTCTCCAAAATGAAATGAGATTGAAGGACCAAACTCTTCAATTTTTAGCCCCAAAGAGAGAGAGGATGAGAGAGAGAGAGAGAGAGAGAGAGAGAGAGAGAGACAAAGAGGGTGAGAAAAAGGGTGAGAGTGCCAGAGAGAGAGAGAGAGACATGATGAGAGATAAAGAGAGAGAAAGGGTGAGAGAGAGAGAGATGATAGATTTCCTAAGTTCTAAAAGTGAAAGTGTGGTGGAATCCATTAAGGATGGTTTTCTACAATCTTCAATCCTTGGAGGATTTATTCCTTTTGTTGATGGGTGCAGAAGGTCTCCAAAATGAAATGAGATTGAAGGATAAAACCCTTCAATTTATAGCCCCAAAGAGAGGCTTGACGGTTACAATTCTTTCCATCAAAGGGATTAAAACTATCAAATAGTTTCTATGCTAATCCCTTTATGTACCCTTTCATTTGCTTCAATAACCATCCATGTATAATGATAGTATGTGCAGCCCAAAAAAAAATTTCAATAATCTCCCACTTGGGTTACATATCATGATCATCTAGTGATTTGTACATTTAATCTTTATGAGCTCAAAAACCCAATTATTGCATCTAGAAATGCATCAATCTTGTCGGTCAGCATACAAACATTAGACTGCAACAACTTTCATTGTGCTTTCATACAACTAAATCACACCAATCACATATATTCTTATTATGATTGACATAGATCAAGTATAGATGTGTAGCGTGGAAATTTTAAACTATGATGAAATTTGAATATTTTCAATGAATCCTACTTTATGAAGATCAACATTCAAAATAGATAAAGTAAATATAAATTTCAATTCTTCAGAAATATTTACATGTCCACAATCAAGAGCATCAAACATAAACTCCTCAAGTTAACAATTCTTCCTAAAGATAAAATCCCATGTGATTAGTATGTTCTATAAATATTTTAGACAATAAGCTTTTAGTGAGTGCATCCACAATCATTGAGCTTGTTCTAATGTGCTATGTAAATATTTTCTATTTTGAATATTTTCCTTGACAACTAAATACTTGGTGTCTATATGTTTAGACTTTGTCATGCTCCTATTGTTATTGAAGAATAGTATAGTTGACTTATTATCATAATATATCTTGAGAGGTTTTTAGATGCCACTCATGATTTAAAGCCTAGTGTCAAAGTCTTTCAATCATAATTTTTGATTGGATGCCTTGTACATTGTGATATATTTTATAGCCATAGTAAAGGAAGCTACAAGTAATTTTTTTGTACTCCTCCATTAGACGGCTCCTCTGTCTAGAAAAAATATATAACTTAATATGGATCTTCTTGAATCTTGGCATCTAGGAAAGTTAGAATCAGTGTAATTGATGGTCTCCAATTGATTTGACCTCTTATATGTGAGCATATAGTTATTAGTTCTTTACAAGTAATGCATGACTCTCTTTACTATTATCTAATAATTTATGCTCAATTGTTTAACTATCTATTCAACATCCCAATAATATACACAATGTGTGGACATGCATATAGACTTAGGCGTACATCCAATACCCAATGCATAAGGAATTTTGTACATTTCTTTTGCTTCATGATCATTTTTGACTAAGACAAAATTTGTCTCACCTGGCTATGGGGTATTTCTTAGTTTATAATTTTGTATGCCAAACCTTTTGAGAATTTTTTCAATATAGGCTTTTTGTGACAACCTTAGGATATTTTGAATATAATCTTAGTGTATCTATAAACCTAAAATAAATGAAGCTTCACTAAGATCCTTCATCTCAAATTTTCTCAATAAGAATACTTTGGTTTCACTTAATAGGCCCTTATCATTACATGTAATTAAAATATCATCCACATATAAAACCAAAAATACGTACCTACTCCCACTAAGCTTATGATATACACAATCATCAACTTATTCATTTCAAAGTCATATGAAGTGATAACTTGATGAAATTTGTGATATCATTGACGAGAAGATTGTTTAAGTCTATACATAAATTTCTTTAATTTGTAAATTAATTGCGTTGAGTTTTTAGACTCAAACTTTTCAAGTTACATCATGTATATGATTTCCTCAATATCTCCATTGAGAAAAGCCGTCTTCACATCTATTTGATGAAGCTCAAGATCAGAATGTGCAACTAGTGTCCTTTTAATTCAAAAAGAGTCTTTTGTAAAAATTAGAGTAAACCCTTTAGTAACAAAAAAGCTTTATATCTCTCTTTATTATCCTTTGAATCCCTCTTAATTTTTAATATTCATTTACAGCCAATGGGTTTCATACTTTAAATAATGGGATAAGATCCTAAACATTATTATTCTTCATGGATTTGACTTCTTCATTTATAACTTTTATCTACTATTGAGAATTAAAGTTTTCCATGGCCTAACAAAAGTTGATTAGATCATCTACCTCAATGTCTATGTCTACTTTATGTTCTTAAAGATACACAAAGTAATCATCTAAAATTGTACTCTTTTTGTCTATAATGGATCTCTTTAGTGACATTGATTCTTGAGATTATTGAGTTTAAACTTCCTGAGTTGAGGATTCTCAAATATTATCTCATTCATGAATTATTGTTTTTATAATGTTAACTGATTATACATTATCTTGATCATTTGTAAAAACAATAAGAGGTATTATTAAGCAATCTTCATCAAAGAAAATATCTCTAACCTTATCTCCCCACACAAACTTTTCATCCTCAAAGAATATAGCATTACCCGTCTCAAAATAGTCTTAGTGATAGAATCATAAAATTTATACCCCCTAGATCATTTAAAATAACCAACAAAGTAACAACTCAATACTCCAGAGTCAAGTTTTTTTTCATTAAACATATAAGGTCTTGCCTCTGTAAGACAACCCCAAACTTGTAAATGACTTAGGTTAAACTTTCTACTTGTCCCAAGTTCATAAGGGATTTTTATTATTACTTTCGTAGGTACTATATTTGATCAAATAAGATGTTATTTTTAGTGTTTCAGCTCAAAAGGATTCAAGTAAAGAAGTTCGATTGATCATACTTCTTATCATGTCTTTGAGTGTTTGGTTTTCTCTCTCCGCAACATCATTCATGCTAAAAGATCCTAGAATGTGTATTGAGGGACAATTTCATACTCTTCAAGAAACTTAGCGAAAGGTTTTAGATGTCATTCACCTAATCCATCATTTTTATTATAGTATTCACTACCACAATTAGATATAATAGCTTTAATCTTTTTGTTGAATTAATTCTCAACTTTAGTCTTAAAATTTTTGAACACGTCCAAAACTTGAGATTTCCCATGACTAAGATACAAGTATCTATATCGAGAATAGTAATCAATGAAAGTTGTAAAATATTATTGCCCATTTCAAGATGCCATAGGGAATGGATCATAAATATCTATTTTAAATCAATTCTAAGACTTGTGAAGACTAATTAGAATCTATTTTTCTCATATTTGTTTATTTTTTCTTAATGCATTTGACACATGTATCAAAGTCTTTGAAATTAAGGGAATCAAAAATTCTTATGAACACGAGTCTTTCAATTATCTTTTAAGAAATGTGACCTAACCTCTTATGCTATAAAGATGACGAATTCTCATTTCTAAACTTCTATTTTGTACCAATAGAGCTTATTTGAAAGGATTGTTTTGAAGATACTTTAATGTCAATCAAATATAAGTTATCATAAACACCTAAAACATTTAATATCTATAAATATTAAATTTTGAAAAAAATTGAACTTTCCATCTCCAAATAAATAATAATAACTAAATTTATCCAAAAATCAAGTTTTGTCTAATGGCAGTACAATAAAAGTCTAATTCAAATAAAAATGATAACTAATTTTTAAAATAACTTTAAAGACACCAATAGCCTCAATCTCCTTTGCATTGTTATCACCTTGATAAATGAATTGTTCATCTTCATTCAACTTAGGGTGGTTGAGACAACCCCTCATAGATACACTCACATGAATAATGGCACCATAATCTATCCACCATGTGTATCTTAGTACTGAAGCTAGATTAACTATTTTACAAATAAAAGAGAGAAATATACCTTTCTTCTTGAGCCAATCAAAATGTTTAACATATTTGTTCTTCAAGTGTCCAACCTTCTTACAAAAGAAACAACATACTTTTTTTTTGTTATTTTCTCTTACGTAGACCATTAAAAATTTGTTTGCCCTTGTATTTTCTTTTATCTTTTGCCTTTTCTGATAAGGTTATAGTCAGATGAGCACTTTTACATTGTTCTAACTTCAATCTTTTCTCCTCTTGCACATAATATATAATGAGCTCATTAAAGGACCAAGGGTCCTTTTGATAATTGTATCTCATTTTAAATTGAGAGAATTGTGTAGGAAGAGAGTTCAAAGCCACGTAAATAATGAACTCTTCTAGAAGTTCCAAGTTTAATACATTTAATTTGGAATGAATATGAGACATTTCTATTATGTATTCTCTTATATTACCTTTCTCTTTATATTTCATATTAGTAAGGCAATTTATGATAGTACTAGTCTTAGCCATATCTTCTTTATGATACCTCTTCTTAATTTCTCGAATGAGAAGTTTGGCATTGATTGCCTCTTCGGCTAAGATATCCTTTAAGGATTCAAAAATTGTGCACTTAATGACCATTAGGCACATGCAGTTTAGACTCTTTCAATTTACATATGCTCTCTTTTCCTCACTTGAAGAAGAGTCTTTAATGGCCATAGGTTGATCGTTATGCAAGGCATAATCAAGATCTAAAGTATCCAAATATAGTAATACAAATTCCTTCCATTTCTTAAGTTTGAACCACTAACCATTATAATGGAATTTAAATCTGTGTAAATATCAAAGTATTTTTTGAGCCTATACAAAGAATAAATAACTCACATAAGTAAAAATTAAAATTAAGGTAAAATTTAAAAATAATATTTCCATCTCACGAGATATATCACAACATTAATACTCATCTTTGGATCATATATTAATTTTGAAGTGATCCTCTTAGCATGATAGTTAAATGTAAATAATCAAAGATGACAAACAATAAGACTTCCTTGAGGCTCACTTAGTATTTTCATTAAAATTGATGATTGTAAAGTTTACTACCATTGGTATGATTATTATCAAGCGAAATGCTCATTTTCTTTCAGGCCAATAAGCATTTTCATAAATAATATCATATATCATAATATTATGAAATAGACACATTTAACAATAGAGGTTGATTTGTCAACATATTGATTGCTAAAGTTTGTTTAAAATAAAATATTATATCAATATCAAAGTTTGAATAACCAAGTATGCATTAAATTCAGCCAAACATTTATTTTCCTTTGTGCTAATAAATGTTCATATGAATATATGCACACTATAACTTTAGGGTTTCTTAAATATACATATTTAATAATATCTCATTCTCTAGATGTAATGTGAGTTAAAATAATAAAATATTTCATATATTTTTATGAAAAAATTATAATTATTGAAGAAATTTTTTTAAGTTTTTCATATTTTTCATGAATTTTATTAATTTTTATGATTTATTTCATATTAAAATAAATTACCTACTATTTTCTGAAATAAATAAATAATATCCACTATCATATCTATTGATCCAACACCCCTGAACGTGCCACGTCATCATTTTCCACTGGTGAATTGGTGACTGATTGATACTTATATTGTGCCAATGTTTTGTGAGTTTTTAAGACACGTTGCGTAGTCCCAAGGTGTAAACAAATCAGAGTCAGAGAGCACATCGCGCAACTAGTGTATTTAAGTCACAGAGGGGCATATCAACAATTATTAATTATTATTAGATAAAATCATGATTATCGATTATCACTGAAGAAATAAATGTTAAAGAAGATGCAGCCAATGAGAAGTTGTTCATGAACCATCGACTGATCACAACACACATAACTTTGGAGGATGCTATTGGCGGACACATAAACCCCCCTCTATGACTGAATATAGTAATAGAACTAAAGATATAAAAGCCTACCCATTGGAAAATTAGCACACTTACATGTCACCTTGACATTTATTGCTCCAATGGCTCAATTCAAGCCTATAAATGTAACCTAACTCTTATGGAATAAGGTTAAGGGGTCCCCTCTTCTCTCTCTTCCCATTTCCCTCTCTTCCTCTTCTTCTTCTCCAATCTTCCACCTCTAAGATTTCTACAAGCTTTCATGGTATCAAAGCCCACAACCATGACATGATGACTCCTACATCTTCTCACATCATCTTAGTGACTATGCCTTCCATCTCCAATGATGTTCCCAATGCCTTGTCATTCCCATCAAGCTCACCAGCGACAATCACTTAGTATGGAGAAACTCAATCATGCCTATCTTGAATGACTACGATCTCATTGAATTTGTGGATTAGGATCCACCACCTACAACTCTGCACGATCAACCCAATCCCAAGTACCAACTTTGGTGGCGGTATGATCAACAAGCTCTCAGCTTCATCTCCTCTTCTATTGTTGAATTTGTTCTCTCCAATTTAGGGTAGAAGACCACTGCCAAAGCCCTTTGGGATGCCATCTCAAAGACATAATCTTCTAGTAGTTACTCCCACACTATGAAACTCCAATGATGCCTCCACAATACATACAAAGGTCACACCTCAGTTGAAGATTAGATCAAGAACTTTTGAAAGTTTATTGAAGATCTAGTCATTCCAAGAAAACCTATTGATGAAGAATCTCACATCTGCACTTTCCTCAAAGGACTTGGCCCCCAATATTCACAATTTGACCTCACCATTCAAGCCAATTTAGATCACTTGAGCTTTGAAGATATCATATCTCAACTTTGCACACATGAAGCCCCATTAGTATATCAAACAAATGTCCCAAACCCCTACAACTTGATTGGTCAACATACCTCCACAAGCCTATCTCTCTCAAGTGACTACTAGTTCGGGTAACTCCAAATCCAATTCTTAAACCACTACCTCTTAACAACCCTATTGGCAGGGGAATAAAGGTTCTAACAATTATAGAAGCAAAAGAGGCCACAACAATAATAATTGGCAACCCTATTGTCAATTATGTTTCCAATTTGATCATCATGTCCAAGAGTGTAAGAAAAGGTTTAATGTCTCCTTTCATGGTCATCCATCATTCTACCCTTCACCTAGTTTGGTACCTTAATTACCTCAATTACCTCAATTCTCATCTACCACCCTTCAACCACAAGCCTACTTAGTCATGACTACACCTTTTCCTCTAGCCTCACCAAACTAATATCCAAATAGTGGTGCCAACCATCATATCACTGTTGACCTAACTCTCATTCAATATCCCATTACCTATCAAGGCTTAGATCAACTCCAAATCGAGAATGGCATCAGAATGACTATTTCACCTACTAGTTTATCATTCATTAAAACTTATAGTTTTCCTCTTAAATTACAAAATATTCTTCATGTTCCTCACATAAAGAAAAATTTGCTTTTGGTTAAGCAATTAACTACTGATAATAACATTTTTCTTAAGTTTCATGTTAACTAATATCTTGTGAAGGATGAAGAAACTCATCAAATCCTCCTTTAAGAAACCATTGAGGATGGTCTCTATCTCCTCAAACCTTACACCTGACTTCAAGCTTTCATAGGAGCAAAGATCTCTCTTCCCACTTGGCACCATCACTTGGAGCATCCACACTTTGGAATTCTCAAAATTATTTTTGACAAATTTGGGCTTCCCTCTTTTCACTTACATGAACATCATGTTTGTGATGCTTATGATCTTTCCAAATTGCATGAACTCTCATTTAAACTCACTAATCATCATGCCACTAAACCAATTGAGTTAATTCATTCTGATTTATGGGGCCTGATGCAGCACATGTCAAGAGCCCATCAACGAAGGAAAGTGATTCCAAGGAAACGACAAACAAGAATAACACCCTCAATGAATCACATCTTAATAGCCCTTCAAATAAAGAAGGATTCAATCAAATTGAAGGAGGGAATATTGAGGAAGGTGCAGATGTTACCCTTGATCTAGTTGCTGTTCACTCATACTGCCAGAAGAAACCCCCCACAATTGAAGGTTTCCTTTACTATTAACTTTCTATTATTTCATGTAGAGAGGCCTATAAATCGGCCCTCAAACCTCTAGTTTGACAGTGAATTAAATGGAGAGTTTCTTCCTTACCTGATCGTGAGATCCTGTCGCCCGGCTTGGGTTGGTTAGAGGACCCCGCCACTCCTAGTCTGGAGTATTCTTCCCCCTCCCTTCTTTCTTCTATCGCCACCAATTTCCACTCCTAGCACCGCCGATACCACATCACCTGCCTTCGTCACCGTCATCACCTCCCTTCCGCCACCGCTGCCTACCCCTTGTCTTCCCCACCACTGGCCACCCTCCAGCAACAGTCATTGTCTGCTTCCGCCTCCTCTTCATGGCCTTTCATTACCGATCTTGCTGACCACCGCCGACCTCTACTGTTTGCCACCGACTCTGTCCCCGCCTTCTATCATTGCTGCCTACCTCTACCAACCAATGTTGACCTCTGCCGTTCGCCGCCGACCACTGCCGCCCTTTGCCGTTCGCCATCGGCCTTTCGTCCTCTGCCGTCGCCGCCTTCCCCCCATATCCCTCTCTCTCTACCATGAATATCGCCACATTTATAGCTAGGGTTACTTTTTCGTGGGCCTGAAGCCCTAGCCCACCTCAGCTGGCCCACAACCACTTTTTTTGTTGGGCCGACTGCACCCAAATCTGTGGGTGTGAGTCACCTGGCCCCCCCGGTCAAGCTTTTCCGCCCCAGCTGCAAGCCACCATGACCAACGGTCTGGTCTACATAGTCAATAGTCAATAGTCAACAAGGTCAATGGTCAACAACTGCATGCCAATCAACGATCAACTTCAAGAGTCAGCAACCCTACCAAGGCTCAAGTATAATTTCTAAACTTCTCTATCAGTTACCTAGTCAATTGTTTTTTTAATATATTCTCTTGCCATAATCACCTGAGAAAACCATAGGATAGCCACCTTCTATATTCGGCTGATCATTCCCCATGATAAAACTTTTTCTGACCTGTTAAATTTAGGTATCCTAGTTAGTGGATTTCTTAAACCACTCAGTCCTTCATTTTATTATTATGGGAGATTTTGAACCATAACGATGTTTCTTTTTTAATAAAACTCTCACAACTCGTTAGTATCCTACCCTTTTAATTTTACCCCCCGCATCAGGGCCCCTCTTTGATTACTTTATTTTTCAAATTTAATTATTATGTTATATTTTTTTAATGATTTTAGTAAGTTTACTTGGTTATATGCTCTTAAAAAAAAAAATAAAGTTTTCCAAACATTTGTGGACTTTCAAAAAAAGGTCAAAATTTTATTTTCTTCTAAAATCATTTATTTTCAATCTAATTGGGGTGGTGAGTTTTAGGCTCTCACCAACTATTCTAAGGATCATGGCATTCATCATTGGGTGTCATGTCCCCATACTTCACATCAACATGGTACAGATAAAAGGAAACATAGGCATCTCATAGAAACCGCCCTTAGCCTCCCTAACCAAGCCTCTCTACCCTAGACAATATTGGGATGAAATTTTTTGCATAGCCTTATACCTCAAATGACATCATAAGGATATTTTTTTTATGAAAATCACAGGGTATTGTAGGCATTTAAACTCTTTCGGGGGAGGTTGTGAGCACTAGTTTAGTCCTATATTAGTTTTTTGTTGAATTTTGAGATAAATAAAATATCCTACGAGGCCTTATAATCAATAGGTACCTCTTTCATATGTGTACGGCCTCTCCTTGCCCCACACTCAGCTGGCCACTAATGATGTGGAAGGAGAGTGAGGCACACACCCTCAATTGCTTGAGCCTCTGCTCATGCTTTCACCCTTAGCCACTCGAGCCTTTGCATGTGGCCCTTAGCCACTTGAGCCTTTGCATGTGGCCCTTAGCCACTTGAGCCTTAGCTCCTTGCTCTATCTAACAATGTCTCTAGCTTGTTTGTGGCCCTAGTTGGCTGATAGTTTTTTTCTTTTTCTATTTTTTTATTTTACTTTTCTTTATTTATCTCAAAAAATAAGATTATAAAATTATATAATATCATGTAATTAATCAAAAGTTCACAAACTAAAAACTACTTTCACAATTTAACACAAATATAACTCTATTTATTGTGAGTTAAGGCTAAAGTTATAATATTACTTAATTATCAGCTTATGATAATGAAGACTTATCAATTACTAATATTCAATTTAACAACATTAGATGCAAAAATTAGTATTGCACAATAGAATTAAATAAAAATAATCAAAATTATCATAAATAGTAAAATTAAAAATAATTTTTTAAGGGATTCAAAATTGAAAAGAATAGTAAATTCTCTTTCTAGGCCACCTCAAGAGAAGGGCCCATTTAAGGAATTATCTTGGGTGGACCCCATATGGGCTGGCCTTATTAATGGCCCCTCATGGACCGTCCCTTTATGGCCTGCACCACCTACAACAAATGGGAAAAACCGTTGGCCCAACCCAATGACTACATGGGCTTGCCTCCATGCTGAAGTGAGGGTCCACAGGCCTATTTAAGTAAATGTTGGTTAAAAAATATCAAGCATAAGACACGATATGAACTCTGCTCAGACATCAATTAACTGAATACTTAACCAACTAAACTAATTATGAAGGTTAAAATTTCACGATAGGTTATTATAAATTGCTTCTTGCTCAATTATCCAGACATGGAAATGAAAATCTGGAAACTAAGTTTCCACAATAGCTCAAAGCTGAATCCAAACTATCACCAGTGAATGTGGAAACAAAAGTTAGAATTAAGTTTCCAAAATCAGCCAAAGTTGGATCAACAAAAGTTAGAAGTCATGTTGGATGAAATCGGCTGAAACTTCATTCCAAAAATCATTTTCGGAATCCAAATCTTGATGGAATTAAAAACGATCAAAATTGGAAGGAAAATAAAAACTATCATAAAGCTCTAATACAATTGATAGATTTCATAAGTTATAGAAATGGAAGCATAACACAATCCATCAAGGATGGTCTTCTGCAATCTTCAATCCTTAGGCGATTTATTCTTTATGTTGGTAGATGCACAAGGTTTCCAAAATACAATGAGATTGAGGGACCAAACCCTTCAATTTACAGCCCCAAAGAGAGGCTTATTAGTTACAATTCTTTCCATCAAAGGGATTGAAACTGTCAAACAATTTCTACACAAATCCATCCATACTCCCTTTCATTCGCTTCAATAACCGTCAATGTACAATGATGGTATGTGCGGCCCATTAAAAAATTCCAACAAGAGAGACAA